>JBAMJV010008498.1:0-52500 GCA_037951105.1 Echinarachnius parma
AAAAGGTTCGTTCATGTACGCATAACACTCAGAATGAGTGTATGTTAAACGTTAGCATCACATCTTCATCGAGTCCAATACTTGCTCCCCAGAGAGTGGAAACTGACGTGTACGGTTATGTAAAAGTGTATGATTTCTTTCGACATACGGACCCGACGCACATTTCACATGCATATTGCATGAGGAGATAATACGCTTGGCATCAAATGGACAGTGAGAGAAGACGGAATGCTCCCCAGGGAGTGGAAATAGTTGCGTTTATATAAGTATTAAAGGGAACTAGTAACTTTGTTGACATGTGCAAAATGTGATGAATGGTTGATATAATGTATAATGTTGTTATCTGATAATATATCCATTTGGGTATTGTGTGAAAATTTGAAGTTAAATGGACGTTACATAGCCGAGTAATGAGCAACAATGCAATGTGGTATTCACTAACTCATTGCACCTATACTTTTTACACGGTTACGAGTATCCAGTGGATACTTTAACATCTGAACAATTCAGTCGTAAGCATCTTTAACGAAAGGGAAATGTGAAAAACCAAAACCTGTACCATGCTTCAATTGTTAATACGAATACAACAAGGTATAATAACACTGCTAGAATTCCAAATGGATTTTGAGGATTTGGACAAAGTTACTAGATCCCTTAAGTTGATTTCGGGATACGTAACGACACACGCGTACGATGACCTCCACTCACATGCATATAACATGATGAATTGCTGTATTGAGGAATGCTCCCCAGGGAGTGGAAAGGGTTTCGTTGATGTAAGTGTTGGATTTCTTGCGGGAAACATACCCGACGCACGACGACACCAACCCTTCTTGCATATTCATATTGCATGACAAGATACCTTAGTGAAACATTGGAAACTGTGGCTGTATGTCCTTGAATTGAGTGGAAAAAGTCAGTGTCCATATTCGTTCGTTTGTTATCAGGGGGTGTTTCACAAAAATTCTAAGTTGAACTTATTTGTAAGTTGGACCTAACAATAATGGAATGCCATCTGAAGCATTGGAATAAAACATATATTCAAAACCAAAGAAATATACATTTTTGAGACTTTTAACAAACAAATAAAATCAATAACTTCAAGTTCTTGGATAATAAAAAATATTACTGGTTTTTAATCAAAATGTGTGCCTTTTAAACAGAACTGTTCTAACAATTTTACAAAGAAGTAACGGCTTTCCATAATAGTTAGGTCCAACTTAGAATTAAGTTCTCTGAATTTGTGTGAAACACCTCCCTCGACTATCCTCTGTTAAGTGTGTGGTGTGAACGCGAATGGGGTAATCGTCAATAAAACATTTCAAGCATTTATTATACTATCATCGCTGCATAATATGTGCAAGTGTGAAATAATGTAGTCACATTTCATCAAATAACCAGTTAGCATCGGGTCTCACATTATCTTGCATTATGAGCAAAATCACAAATTATGTTCCCACCTAAAAATAATGTCCAAATCAAAAATTAAAAATGAATGGCTTAAAAACATGTACAATGTATATATATATATATGCATCTTAAAAATATTCCGAATCGTGTATATAATGCACTATCGCATGAAATTATTAAAGCGAAGTTATTTCATTCGTATTCATCGAATTACCCACTGGAGTCGGGTCGCTTGCAACGCGTGAGCAGATATCATTTGCCCAAACGTATTTTATAGGTAGCATACCAATCATAAACGACATTGATGAAATATTCGAAAGCCTGCACAATTCATTATGACATGATAGTCAGGCACTCAGGTGTGAAATACAGCAGTCGTATTCATCCAATACCCAGCTAGGCCGGGGTCGAGAATCCTTATCTCGCTTGAATAACACATTATATTGCAAATTCATGTTTGATAAGTGATAGTCAAATCCCTTTCCTGTATATGAAACGTCTACATTAAAGTTTAAAGAAAGTTCTTTAAATAATAGAATGGATGAATAATCCGAAGTGTTAATAATGCATTATTGCGTCATTAAGCGAAGTATCAGAGAGCAGTGATACTTACTGATTATTATAGACAACTCAATTTGACTCTCTTGAATAAAACATGGTTTCGCATACGCATGCAAAATAACAGTGTTTCCGATCTAAAATGCCCTTTTAAATTAAAATAAATGAATCATTAAGCCTATTCGAAAGCCTGTATAATTCATTATCACATTATAGCAAGTGTGAAATACAGGTATCGTATTCATCCAATACCCATCTGTAGTTCGGGGTCGATCGTCTCGGTTGAATAACAGATATTGCAAATTCATGTTAAGCGATATTCAACACGTTTTGCTACATACTGTTTAAATTTAAAGAATCATTAACTAGTATTTGGAACCGTATAATAACATGAATGACATGATGGCTCGGGACTCGCATGATAGCGAGGTGTGAAATACGGCAAACATGCTTAATCGAATAACCATGCAAGTCACACGGGACGGCTTGCCTTGCATGAATACACGTGACTATTAGACATTCATCCTTTCCCTATCTAAAATGTCTCTATTCAAGCTAAACGTGACTTTGAAATAATTCAAAAAAAAGTGTTTGATACATGATCGCATGACAGTGTAGTATGCAGCACACCAGTCTCAGTATTCACTGAATAACAACTGCAGCAGCTGCTGGGTTGGGGTCGCTTCCATCGATCAAATCGGATTTTGATCAATCATTTCAATTCGATTCAATCTCATTTATTCATTTTCATTTCAAATAAAAACAATACATAGATATAATACAGAAATAGGATTCACAGTATGAAGCAAAATGAAAATAGGAAACTACAAAAAAGCAAAATGGCCTTGTGGAGGCGTAGTTCCCCGAACAGTGTTAAAGTCATTTACTTATACAAACAAAACAAACACAAATTTTAAAAAGACACATGCATGACAAAATGACAACATATGACAGGGACATCATGTTTAATAAAGCAAAATTCAGAACAAATCTTGTCCACATTTAAATCGTTCACATTCATGTTAAAGGGCATTTTTTGTTTTGACAAACAAAAGCGTATTTAAATCGTTATCAAACGAATAGTATCATAGTGTAGTATGAGATACGACAGCAATACAAACAGATGAGCTGGGGCCTTTGTTTATATTCATGCGCCGTTTTAATGAAACAATTCGAAATTCGTGCATGCAAAGTAAAAGCCATTTCATCATTGCCCTTTAATTAATGAATTATTTGTTCTTCTCTTTATTTTAGACTATTATCATAATGCAGTGGCGAAATAGGTAAAAACTATTCGCGGGGTTAGATGGGACGGAGCGACGAATACGTGTATGGTAAGTGTGGGGTGTGAGATGCGTTTGGACCCCCCCCCCCCCCTTCCATACCGTGATATATACAATTATAATTTGGGGAATTGCAAACGGGCTTTTACAGCGTCAACAAAAAATGGAAATGCATACAAATAATGTAAAGCCACAATACAAGTTTTGACGTAGCGACCCACCCAAAGCATCCCTACCTATATATGTTATACGCCAGTGTTGTAAAATGTAATTTGCGTCACAATCTAATTACATTGTTTAATTCCTTTTCTGTAATCGAATTCATCCTACGCACTAAATCCAAACATATCCAAAACACCATTGCCTATGGGATGTTGATTGTGCCTGTATTACCTTTATGGCGCTTGCAAAATACAGTTGGGAGCAGGTTAATATGCAATGTGGTGCCGTTTGAAGTTTGTTATAACCGTTTGACGAAACAAAGGCAAAACAAAACACATCCGGACTTGTCATTCTGCATGTTTAATTCATTCGAGTTATCGTTGATGATATTTGTTTGAAGTGATGCAGATTTCTTTGTCAAACTTTGTACACATGCATGTAATATAGATGGAAATTTGTGAAAAATGGAACGTTCCATATTTTGATTTTGATTGTGTAATTTGTCCGTAAAATGTGGATTCTAGATAGCTTCGTAGCTTATGGATGTACAGTTATCGCTAACTCAATTATGTTTATGCAAAGTGGACTTGACGCCTTTTGGAACTAAGCTCTTCATATCAATTCTTGTCCACTAAGACAAAGAATATATGAAGAGCTTAGTTTCAAAAGGCGCTAAATCCACTTTCCATACAAAATTGAGTTAACAATATCAGTACATAAATAAGCTACGTAGCTATCTAGAAACCAAATTTTAGGACAAATTACACAGCCAAAATCAAAATATGGAACGTTCCATTTTCACAGTCCCATAGGCATGACTGTGTACACAGTTTGACAAAAAAAAACCTACTTTACTCTAAAGTTGGAAAAGTGGATTTAGAACCTTTTGGAATTAAGCTATTATAGACGTGTAATTGCAAGAAAAGGGCGCATTTTAACGCAAATAGAATAACGTTGGTAGACACCTGGGAAAACGTGCTCCCTTCAGTGAAGAGAGCTCGTACGGGAGCCTGGGATCCCAGGAGTGTTTCACAAAGATTCCAAGGTGAACTTAACTCTCATTTGGACCTAACAAATATGGAAAGCCCTCAGTTTATTCGTAAAATATATATTTTTTTAATTATGTTTAAAAGCAATAAAGTTTGACAAAATCAATTACATTTGTTTTTAGCAAGGATCATTGAAGTATTTGATAATTATACAGTTTCGTTGGAAATCTCAAATGTACATGCATTTTTGTATTTGAATATTTTTAGTTCCAAGGCTACAAAAGGCTTTTCATAATTGGTAGGTCCGACTTAGAGTCAAGTTCAACTATGAAACACCCCCGGTCCTATACAGGGTGGCCCCAAAAAAACGGAACGGGGCACTTCCCAAAATAAAGTAACAACATTATTATGCCCATCGGATAGGGTGTCTTTTCCAATGAAAACGATACCAAGAATAGTCATTTTGGTCGTGTAGTTTTTGTTTTAGGGCGCTCTGAGTGATACCATGTCAGGTTCCCATTTTTGTCAATTTTTACAAAGTCATTGCCCGATAATTCGCACTTACTCCCTGTTATAGCATTGAACAAATGTGCCCATTATTTCGTTTCACAGCTGAATACACACTAACAATGGTGTGCGTATACTGCTCCGCTATAATTATCGGGCGTTAACTTGGTAAAAATTGACAAAAATGGGAACCATGACATGGTGTCACTCACAGCGCCCTAAAACAAAAACTACTCAACCAAAACATGCAAAATGAATGTTCTTGGTATCGTTTTTCATTGGAAAAGACACCCTTTCCGATGGACATAATAGTTGTGTTACTTGATTTTGGGAAGTCCCCCGTTCCGTTTTTTGGGGGCCAACCTGTATAGTACTGAAGGGGGTAATGTTTACAATACACTTTTCTATTACAAACGATCGACCTTAACCTACGCCTAATGTCGCATGAGAGGCAGATTATAGATGATGAGAATCCATTTCCCTTCCGCATGTAAAGGTCGAGCACTATTGATAGCATCGATTGTAAAACTAACTGATCGATCCATTCTATTTCAACAGTTTGCGAATAAGCACACACGCTGACATGATACGCTTAAAGACAACTGCCCATGTTATCAAAGGCTCACACCGGTGTATGTAATTCAGTCAATAAGTGTGTTAATTGAACTGAAAAAGGTGATAATCCAGTAGGTTCGAGACCAGTTCAGAATCAACATCAATAAAAGTACGAAATACTGCACTTTTCTTCGCCGACAAGTTTATTTTATTAGTTATACCTTTTAAACAAGGTACGTATCGATCAAAATAATAAGGATTATCATGCTGGTACTAACTGTCACGCGAGGATAATTAAATACATTACACTGTACCTATTGGTGCTTTAGTTAATTATGATAATGAAATTGAATTAAATCAAACAAAGAAATGTATACATACGGGCAGCTGCTGCATGTAAAGTATATGTGCGAACCCAGACGCAGGGGTTACAAAGTACAATCACGCGGTAATAATAGAGAGGGGTTTTTTTTCACCATGATACCAAATATTGGTGGTAAACATTATAGAATGTATGCGTGTCAATAAGACGATGCCATAATGTTTTAACTTGTGTGAAAATACTGACCCTTTTCATTTGATGACCACTTTGTTATGTCTTTCATTACCTTATAGTACAGTTAATGTTGATTTATGTTATTTAAATTGGTCAAATATACGAGTCATTGAGTGGCTAAACGCAATCATGTGCATAAAATAATGTCAAGTTAATTCAGTATGTTCCCCAGAAAAGCGATATGTCTCACCCCTCAGTCAGAGCGGCGATTGATCGATTTGCGAGAAATGTCATGTTCATCTATGACTGAAATTTCTTGCGATTCTATCGATTGCAAGTGTTATGTCACATGCTGGAATTAACAAGGGTGTGACCACATCCTTGGAATGTCATCTACTCCAGGGGGTGTTTCACAAAGATCCTAAGTTGAACTTAAAGGTACACTTGAGTATTGGTACTTCCCAAAATTCCCCCTGACACTAAATTGGTTGGTTTTAATTCCATTTGAAAGTTCCTTGAATAAAACATGTAAAATGAGAATCATTCACTTTCAAATGCTCTCATAGTTGAACAAATTTGATTTCAAGATATTTTATTCATAAGTCTACCGGCCGGGGGACATTTTGACTTTTTAGAAAAATACAAACAATGCTTATAGACTACTTTGAAAAAAATCTAAATAGGTTTTTAAATAGTTGTTGATGATATCTCTATTGAATCATTATTTTAACAAAACATCAAATGCACAAGTTTGTATGAAAAAAGGCTAAAACCAATGAATTTGTAGAAAGCGCCCTCTTGAGTTATAACGGCTCTTTTGTTATGATAACAGGGTTTTTACTTAGTCTTTTGTAATTGTGTATACCTTTTGAGCATGGTGGAGTTATAACTATTAGTTTGTATCGTATTGATGCAGGCTTTGTGTACTAAATTTAAGTTTGACCAATACTCAACTATCCCTTTAACTCTTAAGTTGGACTTACACATAATGGAAAGCCGTTCGTTTCTTTGAAAAATAAAATTGCACAGGCTATTTTAATAGGCATGAAATGTCGATTCAAATCATTAATAGTTTATATTATCAAGGAGATTTCATGATCTTGATGTAAAATGTACGAAAAGTCTAAAATACAAGTTTAATTTTTGCTTATGGATAATTTTATTACAAGGGTACAAATGGCTTTTTTACATAATAGATAGGTCCAACTTAGAGTTAGGCTCAACTTTTAATCTTTGTGAAACACACACATGGGTGGAAATTGTACACATTCCTTTCGCTCGTGTGTGACATTCTTTAGATACCATGTGGATTTGTGGATTTGTACAGCGTAGTTTTTAGTTTTTTTTCTTTTTCTATTATGGCTGACAATGATGTACAATTATACATATCACTTGTCAATTATCACTTATTACTCTGGTGTCGGGAACATCCTGAAATGTTCCCTCGGGATTTGAAATGCTAATTGGTACTTGGTATAGTTACTGAATACTGCATAGGATTTTACTGGAGTTGGAGACAATGGCTCGGATTCACAAAGGAGGTTTGTACAAACCATAGTTTAAACCATGGTCTACATCTATGGAGTGCTGCTCGTATACAAGTAAAACAATTAACAATTTCTATAATGATATGACTGTTAGTGCTTGCTAACCAGCAAATTTCACCAGTGTGAGAAGACAAACATTTATTTGGTGTATTTTGTAAATGTGTACCATCAACATTGTTAGCAAGTAAGGAGTTTACATTCTTTCTCCATCAGTTTACAAATGGCACTCCATAGATGTAGACCATAGATAAACCATGGTTTGTACAAACCTCCTACAAACCTGCTTTGTAAATCCAGACCAATATTAAGTCCTTCGATAGCTCGACTAAGTCTCGAGACTCAAGAAAATCGTCCCTCACTAGCATTACAAATCCCTCGGAGAGGAACATACCGCGATGTGTCATCCACATACAAGTGTTATAATTTATTGTTGCTGTTGATGTTGTTGTTGTTGTTGTTGTTGTTGTTGTTGTTGTTTGGGGAGGGGGGCGGCACAGCCTAGGCAACAGTTTTATGTGGATGTCGCTTGTAAATCACTTTGGTTTTCGTATGCAGACTTAGGGCCCCCCAACTCAAGTTGAAAAACAAAATGGAAAGCGGCGTATAACCAAAATAGCTACCACGTCGCATGATATTGGCATAAATAATTAAATATTATTACTTGGTATAAACTTCGGTTAATTATTAAACTTACCAGTTCGGACGAACTCCACGCTTCCCGGCTCACGTTCCCTCTCACCATGTCCCCCGGCGCTCTGACGGTGATGATGCTTGCCAAAGTCAGACAGCCTCCGTGGCCCCGCTCCGTGATGGTGCACGGCGCCTGCCGAAGCGGTAGCCATTATGTCGATGCTAAAAAAAATCCCTTCAAAAAAAAAATCACCGTCAAAAAATCACCACTTTAAAGAAAGTCAAATCCCAGCTGCGGAACGCGACGAAAACGCAAGTTTAATGCAGAAGAATCCGTAGTAATAAACCAGTAATCCGATATAAGCGAGCGATGCGATGCGTTGCTCCGTATCTTCCCCTAAGCCCGAAATGATGTTGTGGTGTTAAGATAATGATCGCTCCATCATCATCCTAATCCTTTTTACACACGTACGTACGAAACGAAACGTTAGCACGCGGCAACAGCGCGGGGGCGACATACGCAGAAATGCATGCACGTTGTATCCCACCCGTGTAATCCTACTCTATACCCCATTACGAGCGTGCGTTCCAATAGCACACCAGTATAATATTGGCGCTCTTCTACCAGCCGCGTTCGACACACCAGTGCAATATTGGCGTATTTATACCAGCGGGCATGCATGTGCAGCATTACTCCAACGCATTCCCTTAAAACCATGGAATAGCGCGAATCGATTGCAAGACAGTGGGAACAGATTTAACCCTTGGCATTCTACATGGTTAGTGTAAGTCTGCTGATATCGTGCATGTGCATTGTATAGCGTTGATGTGTGCTAGCGGCGCCACACGAGTTAAGCGTGGTAGGATACCAGAGTGTGTTCATATCCGGGGGAGCTATCTCGCACCTGCGTTAATACAACGATACTTCCTGTGCGGGCTGTGTATACACACACACACACACATTCATGGCGTGACTGTGCATACTCACAAATGTACATTTATAGTTCCACGTTTTTACCAGGGCAGGGCCTATACTACCAGGTTCTAATTGCTCTACGTTGGAAAGTAATTGGTAGTGACTGCTGAGTCTGTGTGTATGTTGTTTGTATAGGTGCGCGCGTGCGTGCGTGTGTGCATGCATGTGTGCGTAGTTATGTGGACGTACGTGCGTGCGTGTATGTGTTTGTGTGTGAATGTGTGTGTGTGCGCGTGTGCATTTGTGTTTCCGTTTGTATGTATGTATGTGTGTGAGTGTCCGTTTGTGTGTGTGCGTGTTTTCAAACGATTGTATAATTTGTTTGTACTAATGTATAATAAATTGTGCGTACTGAGAATTAATTACATACATGATTGTATGCTTTGTACAAGGCATCCATGGTGGCTTCCTTTAGTCGACAGAAAAACCTTACTGGTCAAATAAATTAAAGAGTTCTTTTTTTCCTGCCAGGCAGCTTGGGGATGCTAACAAGGTGTACTTGTTTTATTGGATTGCAACAACTAAATGTATATCTTTCTTATACTTTTATTTGAATGAAATGCCAAATGAATAATAATAGTAGTAGTAAAAAGAATAATTATTGATAAAAAATTATTCGAATTCATGTAAAAGGGATGGTTCAGTTTTGGTAGAGAGGGCGCTGCATAAAATAATTTCGTTGTGAGAAAATGAAAGACCAAGTGCAATATTTGATAGAGCATACAATTTTAATGACAGAATAAACTTTATTTAATACAAATCGGTTCAGAAACGGCTGAAATATCAATAAATGTATACGGAATAAATCTGGGGCCCAGATTTATTCGATGATTTTTTTTTTTTATAAAATTAAGAAAAATGCTTACACTTTTTCAAAAATGTTCAAAATAGGTTTTTAAATAGTTGTTGATGATCTCTCTATTTAATTATTATTTCAACAAAACATCACATGTATAATTTTGTATGAAAAAGGTTGAAACCAATGCTTTTTTAGAAAGCGCCCTCTTGTGTTTTAATGGCTCTTTTTGATTGATAGTTCAGGCTTTTTACTAGTAATTTTCTATACCTTTCGAGCATGGTGGAGTTATAAATATTAGTTTGTAATGTTATTGTACATGCAGGTTTTGGTTACTAAAGCTCAGCCTTACCTGTACTACTACTGCCCCTTTAAGGTTCGTGCCTGAGGTAGTTTGTGTGAAATAATGATGTCATTATCCATATTGTATTAATGTATGTAAGTGTTTGCGCCGGTTTGTATGTACGTTTGTTTGTTTGAGTTTGTATGTTTGTGCCTTAATAATTGTATGAGTGTTGTATGTTTGTGCCTAACTAATTATATGAGTGTTGTTTTTGCTTGTTTTTGCTTGTTTGTATTTATGTGTGCGTTTATGTACATATGTTTTTTGTGTGTGCATTAAGCTTGTCTCCCGCGCTTGTTCGCCCCGTTACATAAAACGGCTGTGTGTAAGTGTATGTGTGTGTGTGTGTGGGGGGGGGGGGGGGGGGGGGTAGGGGGATGTGGTATATTGCCCGAAATACCAATCCTTCCCGTGTTTCACCTGAAAAGCGCAGCAATCAAAATAGGTTTTCGCCATTTAGATGCCCGAAAACAATATTTTGTCCGGTGAAAGGAAAAATTGTCCCCAAATATGACATAATATATATTTGTACGATGATAAAAAGTTTGTTACAGGTGCTTTTTGCCCGAAATTATGGTAATTGTATAAAGCTCTCATTACGGAGGGCTGCAGCCCCCTATTCCAGGACCCCCACCCCATACGCCTATGTCCTCATAATTGCCAATCAATGGTTCACTTCAGATGAATAATAATTATTATAGAGGGAGTCATTAGCTATACGTCATGCCAACTGTTGAGGGTGCTGTTGTATACTCAACTCTTGATATGCTATTGGATTGAGCTCCGCTGTCAAATCTCCAAAATTACATTCTCTGGTAGGCTTTTCCAGACAGTGACCGACTGCCGTATGGATGAAGCTCCCGCCAGTTTAGTAAGTTCTTTATATAGGTGCTTTAGTACCTAAAGTGTCAAGTACTTGCATGTATGCTTGTGGTAGGCTGCTTTGTACCTCCCAACAAGCTACCCTATACAGTGCCAAGCGCTTGCATGCACGCAATGGTAATTATAGAGTAATTTATCATGCCAATTTTACTGTGCGGTGGCACATGGTGCTCTGTTGTTCAATGCACACCCTTATGCGGCGTTCCCACTGTCGTGCGATTAGATACGATCGCCACGATTGGCCATTCGTAGCTGATCGTGAAGTAATCGTGGTGATCGTATCAGATATTATCAGATCGTAAGGTCAGTCGTGGCAATCGTGTTGATCGTAGGAAATTTTTGGAACGGTTCAAAAAATGTCTACGATCAACACGATAAATTATCAATCGTCATCATCGCATCGGATCGTATTGGATCGTAACAAAGCGCATCTAATCGTGCTTCCAAATCGTGGTGATCGGAATCAACCTTGGACAAGACAAACACCACGCTCCGTTAAGATGTGATTCGATCTCCCAAGATCTGTCACGATCTATGGCGCTCTGTCGGGTACCATTGTTCACGACCTAACACGAATGACTCACGAGCAGAAACCAGTTGATGCGGGTAGATACGAGTAAATGCGAGTAGATACGATAAGTCACGCTTTTCACGTACGTTCACAATCTGTTTCAAGATTGAATGCGCCTCATTCAGCGAGCACATCGTCACTGTCAACTTCCTCTCGCTTGTAATTGTGAAGCCTTTGAGAGATGCCACCCAAAGGTACTAGACACAAGAAAGGAAAGGACCAGACTATCCCACCCCCTGAGCCTGAACCAGTCCAGCCAGAGCCAGCACCAGAGGATGCAGAGGAGACCACCCCCACCCGGAAAGCAAAGAGAAGAAAAACAGTAACTGCCTTTACTGAAAAGCAAAACGAGGAAATCATCGAGTTCCTCATGAGAAATGAGGTCCTCTACAGCAAACGCCTTGCGGGTTTCAAGGATGTCACCCAGAAGGAGGATCTCTGGGCTACACAGGCTGCCATGATAGACACTACTGTGGAGCCCTTCGAAGGATGTCAACCAAGCTAGATGCTACAGGGAAAGCCATGGTCTACAAGGCTCAAATTCGTAGCATCATGGAATATGGCTCTCTGTGTTGGATGAACGCATCCACTTCAACACTTGGACTGCTGGACCGTATCCAGAGCAAAGCCCTGCGCATTATTGGTGTGGAAGAAAAAGTGACAGCTCTGAACTGAACATCCCCTCTCTACAACATAGACGGCAAGTAGCTGCTGATGCAGTCCTCTACAAGATGCACACCGGTATATGTCCTTCAGACCTGAAAGCAGTGCTGCCTCAACCCTACCTCATAAGACGTGCAACCCGCACCAGTCTCAAACAACCTACTTCAAGAACTCACTCAGCTGGCAGGAGTTTCATCCACACAGCAGGCACTCTATGGAATAGCCTACCAGGGAACGTAGTTGGAGTTATCCATGACAACGGAGCTCAATATTTCAAGAGTCGAGTGCATTAGCACCTTCTGCAGTTTGAGTAACGTAGCTCTAATATTCTTAAACTGATGTGAACCATTGATTGGCCCATGAGGATGTCTTATACAGAGTGTCCCAGAAAGGTTGCAACACTTACGATCGTTAATTTCTTCGACACCATCGACCAAATGTCATTATTTTTTATTTCATTTATTAGCTGTACATAAGAATGGCTCACATTGTCTTCCTTACAAAGGGAGAGCAGTCATGCGGTTCTTTTGTCCAGCGAATTGTATGGCAGGCCGTGAGGAGAGAATGCCTCAGTTATAGCTACAGGTGAGGCGAACAAAGGAACTTGCGACAAAGGTTTCTACAGAAGCATCTTGACTTTATTGCTGATATGTTTCAATCGCTCCGTCGTTCCGTAAACTCCGTGAAAACTGAAACAGTAACACATATGGAGGCATCATAAGTACATGTATGAAATAGTGACATTTCTTGAACAGTTAAAAGATATTGACCATAGGCATAAACAACAATTATCCTGGCTCATTGAGTTAGAAATCAAACATTCTTATAATAAACATCTTGATTCAGAAATGTCTAACAATTTGACATAAGTCAATGTACAGCGTCATTTGCTATCATAATAACATTTACTATGGAATGCCTTCATAAACAAATATGCTTGAATCAAAGCTTGGCCTGCATTTTATGGCATGACCTTGTCCTTAACTTTGACATTCAACTCAATATGAGAATTAATCTCTTTTAACTAGTTTAACTAGTTATTTCAAATTACTATCATAAATGCATCTCTTGTACAACGCAACATCATTATGTAACATCATCCTCAAGTGTCATAGCATATAAAAGAACGTTATAAATCTTGCCTAAATTCTATCCACTCATGTAATGTAATATCATGTACTGTGTAATGTACATGTACTGTACTATATAACATGCATAACATAATCCACACTATATAACTCAAATCAAGCAACTAATTTACACCTTTAGCAAAACACTGATTTATAAATGAGTAAGTTAATATGATGAACTAACCTCTTTGCCTCTTTATGAGCACTAGAAAGAGTAGCCTCGGCTGCAGGATGCTCTGAACTTAAGCTGATTTAGGAGCTCAACAAAATTACATCTTATCTGTAAGGGACTCCATGATGCTCTAAAGTTCAAACACCAGCTGGCGCTATGTCAGTAATTTACAAAACCATAGAGTTCCAAACACAAGATGGCGCTATGCCAGTTATAATCAATGAGAGGCTGTGCTCACCTTGAATAACAGTAATATGGGACCTACATAGAATCAATAAATCATTAATTGTGTAATACATACAAATACACTGAGTCAAACAAGAAATCAGCAAAATACTCTGGAAATTAGCAGTGAAATATATCATCAATTTTAAATAAGAAAAAGGACATTTTTCAAAGACCTTTCATTACATGGCTCCTTTAAATTTATCAAATTTACCAAACTTTGTAACTTGAAAAATGAGCTGTATAAGTACTGCAAACTTCAACTTGACTATATAGTGTTCTTAATAGCATCACTTCCTGTTGGCACGATAAACTGTACAAGTTGAACGAGAGCATTACTTATAACGGACAACAATCTACCGCATAGAATGCAAGCATAAATCAAATAATCTAAACCTCGACTAACACTTCATCGATAATTTGAAATACCCTTCTCACTTATCAAAATGCACACTGCAAGGCATAAGAATGGATATAGGTCTACATGTTTATGCAAATTATCATTTTTTCAAATTTAGGATGACCTCTATTAATTCATCCTCTACCACATTTCCAATGATGCAATAAACTGCAGAGTATAATATCCATTCTCACTAATACAGTGCATGTCTTTTTTCAAATTTGAAAGTGTCTAACTAAAATTATTTTCTTCCACTTTCAGAAGAATAGCAAACCATTATTTTTTACATTTTAGGCACGATTCAGTAAGTGATAAACAAATAATTAATCAATTTAGTTGAGCTATTCTTGCATCAAGTTTCTAGAATCTAACTTACAAATTCAAATAACATGCAAAGTATTTGATTCAAATACAAAGCAAATATATTGACCAAACAAAGTACAATTTCTAATTACTATCCAACCTTGGAGTGGTTAGACAATAATACTTTTCTTCAGTTTAAAGGGATCTCTTCAATAATTTGCTTTCTTTGATAATAGCCAAAATAATTACCGAAACACATGTATTCCTAAATCTTTAAATTTATTAGTCTTGTTTGAGACTTTAATAAAAAGGAACTTGTGTGTAGTCTTAAAATCCAGACTCTAAATGACTTTTAAGATTAGATAATAATCTTCACATGCAGAGCCTATGAAATAAGGCGCACAAGGCTGAAAGTAAGTGTTCTCATTCAGACCCTATTATAAAGATAGACAAGTGACGTAGTCTCAAATTCAGTCCAGTCAGGTATTTAGTCTACAGTTCAGACCTGACTTTGAAAATTTCGTAATCAACGTGTTCATGGTTCCTTGGCTGGGAATTCTACTTGGTCTTCCATGGGAAAGTAACAAGACTAATTTGTGAATGGGGCGATCTAAGTAACTTAACAAACGTTTCCTGATGCGGTTAGATTTCGATCACCCACTGCTACCTAGACCTAACGAACACGACTATCCTCCATCATCAACACAAAAGTCTGGTGATGATGAAGCTCTGAAGAGGTGCACTCTCGTACGCAGTTGATTCAGCGCTTCATACCTGCTCTGTGCACTGCAGTCAAACGCTACACGAATCTTGTTGGGTGCGGGAACTCCACGATGAGGGATCCACCAACCAGTGTCCGCTTCCTTAGATGAGTTTGGAATATATTCAGCGTAGCCCTTCCTCTATCGATGTCTGGCATTTTCTGAGTATATAACCTGTGATACTCAGAGTCGTTCTCGAATTTCCTCTTCAAGCCGCTCTTCTCCGCCATGTGCCTGTCGTTGTGCAGCTTGGGATCTGTTTCCTTGAAGGGAAGGGGTGTTTCATCTGTGACACGGTGACTGCTCCTCCATCGGTCTCAGGACCTTCACGTCGTTCTGTGAGTAATGCCGTTGTGTCCGTTCAAGAGCGAAGTCTGCTTCTTGCTTGATGATCTGATGAGGTGCCATCTCCTCTTTAACTTTGGATTGAGATGAGTACACCACTTCTGTAGGATTTCCATCTAACTGTACTTCTTTCAGGCATAACTTTCACCATTGCACGATGACTCACACCTATTGGGTCATTGTCTTTGCAGTCATCCGTTACCGTGCCTACGACGCTCCATCCGAGGTCAGTCTGCATTGCGAATGGTCCTCCATCAACTGGGGGGGAGAATGACGGCTCGAGGAGCGAGGGCGCTCGGACAATCGTAGCCTATAAGCAACGCTATCTCGCAGTCCAAGATTGGTGACAGATGACAAGCTATTTCTTCCAGGTATGGCAAGTCCTTGGCGACTTGAGGCGTTGGAATATGACTTCTATTAGCAGGCATAATGTCACGGGTGTACGTTGGGGGTAAGGCAATTTCTTTGTCACCATTCAACGCTCTCACTTGAAACCACTTATCTTTTCACTGGCGACTTTCTCTTCAGCGGTTGTCATGGTCGACAGAAGTAGATTGACCTCCAGACCTACGATTCCCATTTCTTCCTTCGTCTTGCGTAGAATGAAAGTCGTATCAGATTGGGTATCAAGCATGCATATACCAACCGCTCCCTTGACGATGAGGCATGGGATAGCATACTGGGACAATGGTGGATGTTTTGGATGTATGGGAGATGCCTCTGTTTGCTTGATGCGTGTGACGAATGAGATTCTCTCATCTCTGGCTCAGTGTCAACCTTTCTTGATGGCCGTTTGACATTCCAGTTATCGTTATGAAGAATAGTGGGGTGCCTCTTCTCACATGTAGAACAAGTGCTCCTATTCCGACAGTCCTTGGATCTGTGGCCAGGCTTGAGGCATCACAAAGCACAGATTACCGTTGCGGATAAAATCTACCTTCTCTTCCATTGACTGTGCTGCGAATGAAGAGCAGTCTGCAAGACGGTGCTGTTCTTTACAAAACTGGCAGACTGTCTTCTTTTCTCCTTCTTCCTCTGTTCTGCATTCCAGTTGAAAACGACCTGGCATTTGGCGCTGGCTTCTTCTCCTTCCAGGACGTTACTGATACGCAGGCAACCTCTGCTTCCCTTACGACGAAGTCCACAAAGACAGGGAATGAGGAGGAAGGAGCCTGTATCACGTTTCCAATTGGACGACCGTCCTACCCCATCTGTGTGTGAGCCAATCCGGCAGTTTCATCAAAAGCCTCCTATTCTCTCTCTCGTCATCCAGATGCTTCAGATGATGTACAAATTGAGATGCCGCATTACATTGACGAAGAAAATCTCCATATCTGCGGAGGCCTTCTGGATCCTTCGCACCTATCTTAGGCCAGTCATCGAGCTTATCTCTGAATGCGTTGGACAAGACGAACGTATCTCCATAACGCTTGTCCAGTTCCTGCCTTGCAAGTGTGTAGGCATGATCGTTGCTGAGGAGCGAATAGCCCTGCACCAGCTCCAAAGGCTGCCCCTTCAGATACTTTAATAAGTAGTAGAACTTATCTTCCGGCGGGATTCCCTTCTTCTCTATGAGCATGTCGTACGCTCTCTTCCAAGCTGGATACTGAAGTGGGCTTCCATCGAAGACTGGTGGCTCGGGTGAGGGCAGTCTGTTTAGGCGCATCTGCTCCAACAAACAAGCTGTGAGGAGCTTATCTGGTTCTTGGCGAGGCTCTGGTGCAGGATTCCAATGTTCAAAGGCTTGTTGCTGCCTCGCAGATCTGAAATCTTCCTCTGGTGCTTGCTCGTCGGCATTACCTTTCTCTTTAACGTTTTCTTGATGTACCCTTTCACTCTGTTCGCCACTGGTACCTTTGGGCTGTAACTGCTGTTCGAGCCATTGTTGACATCGACGTTTTGAAGAAGAACTGGTCGAAGACAACTTCACGCTTCCTTGTAATTCTCTCACTTTATCGAATGTCTGTTTCATCAGAAGCGAATGATCTTCCTCGATATCTTCGAGCCTTGCTTCGCTATTTTCATTGGTTTGTGCCGCTGCTGAGAGATCAGATTGAGCTGTAATGACTGCGTCAATATTGGCCTGGAGAGTGTCTCTTATGGATTTGATTGGATCAATTTCTGCATCGTCATCGGTGAGGATGTTTCTCAGTTTAATGGACGTCCTCCTCCAAGTTGAGATGCTTGATTTCCATTCCTTCGACTTAATGTCCGACTGCAATTGGGCTCCCTTTTCAGTGGGCTGCCGTAGACGAGATCTGGTTCTAGTGCCTTTCTCCGACGAGCTTTCGCCTAGTTTTGTAGCCATGATGTAGTAGCGAGAGTTTTCACTCCGGTGGCAGAGTTTTCACTATATAGCTACAGGTGAGGCGAACAAAGGAACTTTCGACAAAGGTTTCTACAGAAGCATCTTGACTTTATTGCTGATATGTTTCAATCGCTCCGTCGTTCCGTAAACTCCGTGAAAACTGAAACAGTAACACATATGGAGGCATCATAAGTACATGTATGAAATAGTGACATTTCTTGAACAGTTAAAAGATATTGACCATAGGCATAAACAACAATTATCCTGGCTCATTGAGTTAGAAATCAATTATTCTTATAATAAACATCTTGATAAAGAAATATCTAACAATTTGACATAAGTCAATGTACAGCGTCATTTGCTATCATAATAACATTTACTATGGAATGCCTTCATAAACAAATATGCTTGAATCAAAGCTTGGCCTGCATTTTATGGCATGACCTTGTCCTTAACTTTGACATTCAAACTCAATATGAGAATTAATCTCTTTTAACTAGTTTAACTAGTTATTTCAAATTACTATCATAAATGCATCTCTTGTACAACATCATTATATAACATCATCCTCAAGTGTCATAGCATATAAAAGAAGTTATAAATCTTGCCTAAATTCTATCCACTCATATAATGTAATATCATGTACTATGTAATGTACATGTACTCTACCATATAACATGCATTACATAATCCACACTGGATGATAACTCAAATCAAGCAACTAATTTACACCTTTAGCGAACACTGATTTATAAATGAGTAAGTTACTATGATAAACTAACCTCTTTGCCTCTTTAGGAGCACTAGAAAGAGTAGCTGGCTGGCAGGATGCTCTGAACTTAAGCTGATTTAGGAGCTCAACAAAATTGCATCTTATTTGTAAGGGACTCCATGATGCTCTAAAGTTCAAACACCAGCTGGCGCTATGTCAGTAATTTACAAAACTATAAAGTTCCAAACACAAGATGGCGCTATGCCAGTATAATCAATGAGAGGCTGGCTCACCTTGAATAACAATAATATGGACCTACATAGAATCAATAAATCATTAATTGTGTAATACATACAAATTACACTGAGTCAAACAATGAAATCAGCAAAATACTCTGGAAATTAGCAGTGAAATATATCATCAATTTTAAATAAGAAAAAAGGACATTTTTCAAAGACCTTTCATTACAATCACCATCATTATCATATTTACGTGCGTTGCATTAATGCATATGAAATTGAAGGCTGGAATTTAGTTCATTTATCATCATCATCATCATCATAAACATAATCTTTGATACGTACTATAAGCATGTGCGTTTTAGTTATTGGATGTGAAGTTGGAGGCTAGTTAGTAGAACATCATCATCATCATCATCATCACCATCTTTGATACGTACTACAATTATGAGCGTTGCGTAAGTGAATGTGAAGTAGAATAGTAGAGTGAATAGCAGCCCTCTCGCGGCGGCCACTCGCGACTGGTCCAGATTCCCGGTCGGGTTCCAGAAGATGACAGCGGTGACGACGCACATGAACTAGAGGACATGAACATTAGCTTATTAGGGTACAATACAAAAAAACAAAAAAACGTTGGCGCCGCCAACTACCACTACTACTATAATACTACTACTACTACTAATACTACTACTACTACTACTACTACTACTACTACTACTACTACTACTACTACTACTACTACTACTTGGTTATAATTACCTTCGTCCAGATACTTTAATTTACATTAATTATTAATAGCATTTCATATCAATTAATGCAAGACGGTACCACCAAAGGAAAAAATATAGATGTATCTTTACCTTGAACAATGCAAGTTTGTCAGATCAATATTTCCCTTCAAATAATTGGTAGGAAAATGTGGGTTCCCCTTTATCCTTTGTTTATTCTGAAAAAGTCTCAATACATACTTACATCCATTGTTATATAATATATGTCGACTTACTGTGATGGATAATGCCTTGTTTCTGAGAAGCGCTGGGTTCCGGCCAACATGCAAGAAGCCACGGAACATCACAAGTATGAACTGCTTGAACCAGCTAGCCTGATATCTGAATTCAAACAATAAACGAAGAAGTTGTGTCCAGAGGTGCTAGAGGCGCCTTTCTATCAACATTGAGGTAATGATACAAGTGCAATTATTATATAACAATGAAGTTAGCTATGAGTCCAAATCAAAAACGAAATGTTGAACAATTAACTTATATATCCTCATAAATGCGTATGCACAACTTCGGGGAAATGAATTCAATGTTATTTTGCTGTAATGCGCATTTTGGAAGTAAGCTCTTTAAAATAATGTAGGGAATGAAATATGAAAAAAGGTTATACAGATTATAGAAATAATAAATATTAATTAATGCCATGTTACAAACTTCGCACTGGGTAAGATGAAGCAGACTTTATACTACATAAACCAACTAGCCTGATATCTGGAATAAGTATGGCAAATAAACAAACTGAACGGTAATATGTATTCATGAATTGTGTTTTTTCTGTAAGTTTCTGGATGTTGCCGGTCGCATGTTGCCAATGTCATATTTGCAATTGCATTTCGGTAATGGCGAGGTCGATGTCTGAGTATGCAGATTGGTGACTTTGGCAAAGGACCTTCGGTCATGGGTTTAGGGGGCACGATGTCTGAGTTTGCGGATTGGTGACTTTGGCAAAGGACCTTCGGTCATGGGTTTAGGGGGCACGATGTCTGAGTTTGCGGATTGGTGACTTTGGCAAAGGACCTTCGGTCATGGGTTTAGGGGGCACATTTGTAAGCAGTGGGGCTGAGATCTTTTGCCCGAATATTTATCTTTCCCCGCGTTTTTCACCTGTCAAGCAAATAAAAAAGGTCTTCGTCTTTTAATTTTATTCATGACAATGATTTGTTTTTAATTAATACGATTTTGCCTAAATAAGAGACGGTTTATTTTGCCGGGGAATTACGTCATATTGCCCTAATAAGACATAACCTTGCCCAAATTTAACATGAGTTTCCACGAATATGACATATTATATTTGCCCCCCAAAAAAGAAAAAATATAAAAAAAAAAATTTTTTTTGCCCGATTTTATTAAAGGGATAGTTGAGTTCTGGTAAGCAGAGTACAGTTTTAGTGAAACTGAATTTTAGTAACCAAAACCTGCATCATTACATTACAAACTAATAGTTATAACTAGAAAGGAACACAAAATTACAAATGACGTAGT
Organism: Echinarachnius parma; assembly: GCA_037951105.1. Lineage (NCBI taxonomy): Eukaryota > Metazoa > Echinodermata > Echinoidea > Clypeasteroida > Echinarachniidae > Echinarachnius > Echinarachnius parma. The sequence goes on from JBAMJV010008498.1 coordinate 21,225, forward strand.
AAAGATCATGTTATCATTCAAAAAGAGCCGTTAAAACGTAAGAGGGCGCTCTCTAAACACTCATCGGTTTCAACCATTTTGAATAAAATATTGTGCATGTGATGCTTTGTTGAAATAGTGATTAGATAGAGAAATAACCAACAACTATTTAAATACCTATTTTGTGACTTTTTGAAAAGAGGAAGCATTTTTTTGAATTTTTAACGGCTGGTTCAAAATTCTCTAATAAACCCGGGCCCCGGGTTTATTACAAATTGTTATATTTATGGATATTTCAGTCGTTTCTGAACCGATTTTGATCAAACAAAGATGATTTTATTGTTTAAATATTATGCTCTTTCAAATTTTACACTCAGTTTTTCATTACCTCACAAACCAATTAAGTAGTCTAGCGCCCTCTCTACCAAAACTCAACTTTCCCTTTAACCTCTGTTATAATATATTTATTGTACTCTTCTTTATGACGGAAATAAAACTAAATAAAGCAAACAAACAAGCATACATACCCAGACTCCTGACCGTCTGAAAGAAAATCCTGAAGTAAACATTAGGAAATAATTACTTCAGTATTTACATTTTCAAAAAGATCATACTAATAAAACATTTCCGATTATATATACACAGCTATTTGCAAGAACTGTTTGTAATAATGTTTATTGAATGAGTACTTTGATTTCATGGAATTGAATGAATACATTTGTATTAAATACTCTAGTTTAAAGACATATTGATAATCATGTTAAAACTTTAATATGGTAATCTAGCCTTTATTCTTAACAAAGCAGTATACAAGAATTCAAATGCTAACCCTCTTCGGCATAATCGATTTTTGTACTGCAATTCTTATTGTATTATTACTATTATTAATAACAAGTTATTACATCAATAGTATAAAGAAATAGTCTAAACGATGGTCTACATAAACAAATAATTATAGAGGTATTGCATGCAAGAAGTAGCATTGTATATGCAGATAGTCACTGTTATCAATGTTATCACTGTTATCAATGCAGAATAAAAAATCTGACTTATGTACAGGTTTACAGGGTAAAAATTTAAGGGGAAAACATTACTACCAACAAAATGCAATGCGCTTTGTTACTCATATGAAGGTCACATTCAAAATAAATTGCGTACAAAATTGGCCATGTAAAGCATCAAATACTGGATTAATGCTACATTTTCTAGATTATATTAAAGGGCTTTGGTATAGAGGGCGCTTCAAGAAATAGTTTTGGACAGAATAGACTCTATTTTATCAAATTCAGTTCAAAAACAGCTAAATATTAATAAATATATCAGCTCAGAATATATGTGGGATTCCACATCTATTTTTATGATTTAATAAAAATAAATGCCTATACTTTTCCAAAAATGTACAAAAGAGGTTTTTTTTTAAGTTGTTGAAGATCTCTCTATAGAATCATTATTGTAACAAAAAAATCACATGCACGATTTGTTTTACTAAAAATGGTTGTAACCGATGCGTTTTTAGAGAGCGCTATTTTGTGTTGTAATGGCTCTTTTTTAATTGATTGATTGATTTTTATTTTCCGTTAGGAAAAATACAACAAATATAAATACAAGTTTAAAGTGTAAACAACGGCTGGATGGCCCATGTTCATGGCACTCCTGGTCTTCCAAGTGATAACAGGCTTTTTACTTAGGTATTCGTTTGTAATTTTGTATACCTTTCGAGCATGGTGGAGTAATAACCATTAATTACAGTAAGTAATGTAATGGTGCATGTTTGGTTACTACAATACAGTTTGAAGAAAAAAATGTAATATCCCTTATACGTGCATAAGTATGTTTTATATCATCGTAAATAGCGCACTCGTGCGATGACCTTATGTTTGAGATATGACATAGCTTGACTTGACTAATATACCTGTATGTGGCACATATGAAAGTAATTGGTCTAAACCAAAACAAAAACAAAAACAAAACATTGCAAAGTTGGCACTATGTATCCCCTTTGGGCATGAGATCGCCAAATGCGCCAAAATCGCTTGTGTAGTGTAGGGTTAAACATGCATCAATCATCATAGCTAATTTAATTCCAATACCTCAATGACTGCATGCCTGTTTAGTTCCGTAGCAAGCTGTTGGTTAGCATTCTCCCAATGGCGAGTCTTCTTGAACTTCCCTGCCAACGACTGTTAGACAACGGAAATAGAACTTACAGAATTGAACATTAATTTGTCAGGTTTTTGTCAGAAAAGGAGCATGTGTTGACTCTATTTGGATGGTAAGATGTGGTAGAGAACAGGTTAAAGAAGACAAATTACATATACATCGGAACTCAAACCAGAGGCTTCTTGATGCTGCAGCAGCTAGACCGGTGATGACACCAACTAAGCTACAAAGCCCCGTATAGTTGGTGTCTCATTCAATGTTCGGGCTAGTCAGCTGAAAAAATGCCACATACTCGTTCGAAGAATACTGACCTAGGACAGACGTTATTTTAATATATTTTTTAATTTAATGGTTTATAGATAACAATCATGGGGTTTATTTGATAATAATTTCGCTGGGACGGGTTGATAACAATTCGTTGGGAATATTTGATAACAATTATTTCGTTAAATTAGAAGTTATTTACCATTTTTACAAGGTCAGTGATTGTATTATTCTACAAACTCACACGGCGCTATCTACGATCGGTTTCACATTGGCGAAAATGCGTGATTTCAATCATGATTTGAGTTATTTTTCACTCCAATGATCCAATCACGGTATTTTTGACAGTGTGAACACCAATTGGAATCACATTGGCGAAAATGCGTGATTTCAATCATGATTTGAGTTATTTTTCACTCCAATCACGGTATTTTTGACAGTGTGAACGGTAATTGGAATCACGAATCGCGGAATTAAAATCATGGTCCAGAGGTGTTTTCAAATCATGATTCACTCAAATCACAGTGCGAATCTCTAGTCTGAACGGTTTGACCTCCAACACATGATTTGGGAGGCAGAGCTTACGTGACCTTACATGCACTTCCGCCGATAAAACCGGGCGCTCTTATACAGTGCGCGTGCTATTACAGTACAGAGTAGGGTAGGCAATATATTAGCTCTACGTTATTTCCACGTAATATATTTCGTCTCGATTTTGATATCCCGTAAATGTTTGAATATAAGCACTATGGTACATGGCTCTGTATGTTGTCTTTAAAATAGCGTCAGCTGAGTCCAAAAGTAGGACATTTCCCGATACGTTGAATGTAATTTGAATGTGAATGATATTGAATATTGATGATGAATAATGACTACTAAATGTAAATTGGTTTACAGGAATCTTGCGATTTAAATAAACGATTGTATCAAAAGGGTATAATATAACAGATAACTAATTCAAGTTCCTCAATATATGTTCAAAGCCACCACTTTCAACAAAGGCTAAATTAAATGGGGCCTATAGACCTCACTTGCAGGTGGGAAATTATTTACGTTACGAGTGAAATTGTCATTGCGAGGACTGGTATACAGGTTTATTAGTGTTTCGTATCCAGACTTTCTTTGATTTGAGTGTTTATGGAGAAAATAGTCAGTCGCCATAAAATTGATTAGCAGCTCCGTCACTAAATTGTCTAGACTCCTTGATTTTCTAAAATGAGAATTGCAGACAACAAATATTTACATCGGACAAGAACAAATAATAGGTGAAACTTAAATGTGCTTAATAGCCTAATGATATCACACCGCATTTTGATCTTTGTAAAATTTGATCTAGGGTAAGGGGTTAGGGTTTTGTTTTGGGGATTGTTTTTGTTAAGGATGGTATAATGATCAGTGCGTTTGTATATGCATATTAATTTCCCGAGTTGAGCATAGGGATAATCATCTTCGAGAAGGCATGCCCTTATTACAGGAATAGAAGAAATAACAACAAAACACTGTTTTAAGACGTTAAGCCTGCTATCGACAATAGAATCCCGAACGTGTCTTTTTTAATTCCATCTTGAATAAAGGCTGTCATTGGCAACAATTTATGCTTATTATTTGATTGACAGGTACACGAATCACGTGTCCAAAAACTGTGATTGTAATCACAGTTTTTTTCGTAGTGTGAAAGCAAGGCAACAGAATCACCGTGATTGTAAACATAACTCCAATCATGATTGCAATTACCAGTCTGAAACCGCTCTACGTCAGGTCAGTGTGTGGCTTATTCCTTCATACATTTGTGTAGCTCTATAATATCTTTTCTGAGAGAGAGAACGGATATAAATTATGAAGAAAACAAATTCTGCAAAATATCAATCAAATTTTACGACTGAAACCAAAGACTATTATCTAGCATGCACTGGTCAGCTAATACGAGTGTGTATCTGAACCGGAAATGTAAATTCATGTTTCATGAATTCCTTTAAATATAGTTAGTAAGGAGACATTTACAAAAGAGAAATTGCAACGCATTTCATTAAATCTTCCTATCATACTTCAAGGGTTAGATCGGTGCCACGTTGATTTTAAGGTAAACATAAACTGAAGTAATTCTAGGCATAGCTCCTGATTTTGTTTATGTTTCTTTTTTCTCTATCCTTTTTTGTTATTATAAAGAATTGTTATACTCCGTGGCTGCCTAATACATACACAAGTTGAATAGTTTACTATTAAAACATAGATGCGCAATTCAAACGCTCTAGCAAAGGAGTGATAGTGCAGGATACCTTTCGTGACATACTAGTGAATTGTGAGTTATTAGCTGCTACGCTCAGATCTGTTTTACATGCACTGCAGATTAGTTGTGTACAAATTGTGTAAAGATGTGTACAGTTGTCTAGTTGTGTGGTTCATTTAGTATTCAAATGAACACATCTATAGTCCACAAAGTCCACAACTTTACACATATATGGTTTATTCAGTCCACACCTTTACATAAATTCACACAACTTTACACAGCTAATTTGCAGTGTACTCGTGTATGCTATCATTAATCTATGTTATAGAGCACATGCGTACTGTGTTGTTGGTAAACCAATTATAGATACTGAACTCAATACTTACCCGCAAAAATATTGCAACATGACAATTAAAATATTACCTTGACCTTCTTTGTTTATTCCATATGTGAGAAATAATATTTGTCAGTGCTTCAACAAGTTATCACTTTTGTGATAATTGAGGGTAATGAATTTGCATAAAAAAAAGCGCTTTAAAGGGACTTAAAGTAACACTGTCCAAATCCTCAAAACTTCCTTGGAACTCTATAGTGGTTCTGTCATTCGTTATCATATTCAAATTATCAATAAAAGCACTGGACCGGTTTCGGTTTTTCAAATTTCCATTTCGTTCAAAAGATATTTACGATCGTGTTCAGATATGAAATTCTCTACGGGATAATTTCATGACGCGTACAAAGTAAGTACAATAAACTAGTGAATATCACTTTGCATTTTTGCTCATTTTTCAGCCCAAAACATCCAATTAACGTGAAATCTTCACACATTACTTTGTGGACATATCAGATCACTCCAATACTCATTTTATTAATCACTCATCACTTTTTGCACTTGCCAACAAAGTTTCTAGATCCCTGTAATAGTCATAATAGTCATGGGTTATAGTTATGATTATACAATTCGATATGAATTCAACATTTTGTATTACATATGCGACAAAGTTTCTAATAGATTTGGCCCGTAAACGGTTTGACCCAATGGAGTTTTAAAAAGATTTATTTGTTCCACTTAAAATTATTGGACCGAATTCTCATCAGTGGCTCTACTTGTGCCCGGCCTAAAAAGACAAAGGCTACCAGTAGCCAGTTAAAAAATGTTTGCACCTGCACACATATTGTATTACTGCTATTCACCACCGGAGATTTAATCATTGTTTTCTATCCAGTCAATCCCTTGGTTCTGCTTACAGCCATCATGACAATGAGCCCTTTGAAATTCAGTCGTAGTATAACCGGTCATCAGCAATGCAATGTCCTGGATGATCTAGGACGCAATTTGGCTGATGACATACTATACTATAACTGATTGTCAAAGGGCACATTGTCCAGATGCCTATAAGGTTTACACCTTGGCAACCTTGGGCAACTTTTTGTATAAGCATTATAAAGATAATTAGCTAATTCGCGTATTTCTGAAAGTCAGGGGTCATTTCTATCTAAGAATAGTACAATAGTAATCAAAACAATTATTCTAGGGTATTTTGGGGCAAAGAATCCATTTCCGGTGCTCATTTGCATATCCCGTATGGGCTACATCCTGAAATCCAAGATTTGTAGCCGTTTCTTAACCGATTTTGATCAAATAAAGTTTGATTCACTAAACCATTCTGTCACTAAAATTGTACGCTCTTCCAAATTTTACACTCAGTTTTTCATTATGTCACAATTAATTTTGGTGCAGCGCCCTCTATACCAAAACTGAACTACCCCTTTAAACTCTCATTTGGACTTACAATTATAGAAAGCCATTATTTGCTAAATAAATTGCATAGTATTACAATATTTGTTTTAATAAGACACTGAACCTAGCTGGTTTGCAAGCACAATCTTTATTTATAATCAAGGACATTTAATATTATTGGTGTAAAATTGTTTACAATTCTAAAATATGTGCATTTTTGCTCTTGAATATCATTTCATTCTAAGGATACAAATGGATTCCTATGAAACTTACGCCAAACAAATTTAAGTTTAACTTAAAATCTTTGTGAAACACCCCACGGGTGTTGAACAAAGCTAACTCCATTAAGGGTGCAAAATTGCAGTGAGGCAAATACAAACCTGCTCCTCTAGGGTTGTAGAATTGCACCCATTATTGTTACAAGGGTTCACCTTTAAACCTGCATTTTTGTGTAAAAAGATGAATATTTAAATATAAACTTACATTGACGCGTCTCACACATGCTCTCTCCTGACCAGGTACTATGGATAGTAGATGGATGAAATAGTCTGGAGGCGAGATGTGATCTGGACAGTGGAACCCCATGTCATCGAAGTAAGAGAGACTCTGATCACGCGGACCAATGTACGCTATCTGCCCCTCAGCTAGTAAACAGAGACTGTAACAGGAAGGTTCATTTTTAATTCCGGAAAAAGATTTTAATAATAATGAATTTATAAAGTAATGAAATATGAAATATTATTACAAATGAGACTATAATGGGTAAAATATGTTGACATCTATGATCCTGCTAGATTAGCTCAGTCTGAATAATATCGACTTTTAATTTTCCTTAATACTTAACTCTCTAACTCTATAAACTTTCTTATTAATTGTGTAATATGACAGTCATTTCTTCTTTCAATTATAAATATTATAAGACAAACCCAACACACAAAAAACATACACATACATATTTACTTTCTAATTATATAAAGCTTTCTTATTAATTGTGTAAAATGGCAGTCACACACAAAAAAGCATAAACACACATACACAAACAACGAACATATAAAGAAGCAAGGAAATATGATTAAGAACTCACTTATCAAAGAGATTGAAGACATCAGCAGACGGTTGGTGAATGGTGCAGATGATGGTGTATCCTACAGCCGCTAGATCCCGTAGATTCTCGACCAATGTGGCGGCCATGTAGGAATCCAAGCCAGTCGTTGGCTCGTCGAGATAGAGTAGTCTGGGCTCAGCGAACATCTTAAAACAAAACGAAACATATTGAACATTGAATTTGATTCGTAAAAGAGCCTGCATGGACCAAGTCATCACAATCCACAAACTTCCCAAAGACAATCATTTAATTTCGCTGAACTAACAATGAATTGTGCAGATTATGTTGTATCCTACAACCGCCAAAAATATAGATCCCAAATAATCTCGACCAATGTGGCAGCCATGTAGGAATCAAGTCCTGTCGTTGGCTCGTCGAGAAGAAGTAGTTTGGCCGGATATCAGCGAACATCTTCAAAAAAAAGGAATTGAATGCACAAAATAGATATATTGTATTTAAATTTGTACAAAATACTGGAACAAGGGCAATTCCTTCACAATTTGCAGATAATCAAGTCCCTAACTTCCCAGTGACAATCGGATTTTGACGTTATATCATATAGCAGCTAAATCCTGAAGATTATCGACAAGTCTTGTGTCCATACAGTAACGCAGGGCGGTTGTTGGGTCAACAAGAAACAAGAAATCAAGAAGTCTGGGCTTAGCGAACATCTTTAACCCATCAGTGCCTAAGGCCCACATATTTGTGGTTTGGTAGTCCTACATTTTAACAATTAGAAGAATTGTGTGAAGTGTACAAGAAGAAAGAGCATACATTTCTCTATTTTTAGAGCTCTATTTTGATACTCTACCTGCTTTAGTTATTTGTTAATGATTTATATTATTGCGTAAATCGCTATGATTTTGAAAAATCCTTAAATTGGCAACACATTGTGATATTTTGAAAGCCGATATTGGCGTTCAAATTAGCAACTTTGCGGCAAATTCACTTCATATTTGTCTTAAATTGTAATAACTAAATATTTTCCACCTATTTTTATGTCATTAATACTTAATAGGTCGACGAAATTTAGGAGTTGCCAATTTGTAGAGGAAAACAATGATTAACTTTGTCTTAAAATAGCTCTCGTCCTTCATGGGACAAGATGAACCATACCTAAAATGTGCATTAATGTGTAAAATAGATTGAATTGGACATGTCATAATTTATATGCATGATTGAAGGCCGGGCCTTCGTTAGTTCTTCGAAAAAACAACCGCCTAGGATCAGCGGACATATTTCAAGAGTCCCTCACTTCTCACACTTTAATTGGACTTCACAGAAGATGAATGGTGCATGCAATTTTAACAATTTTTAACAAATGATGGAGATTGTTACGTAACCATGGTAACGTACCTTTGATGCTATGGAAACGCGCTTCCGCTCGCCTCCGGATAACCGCTGTTTTCCTCGGATCAGAGTGTGTTCACACTTCTTCAACATAAACTGGAAATGAAATAGATTTGCATTATAATGTACATGAAAAACATATCACTGGCACATTCGGGCAAAAGACCTCAGTCCCCTGGAGAAAAACGTGCCCCTACACCCATGGGCATGGTTTTGCTGTTCTCCTCCTAGTCAAATATCAATCGCTTACACAAGAGGGCACTATGCAGAAACATGGAGGATTGTAACCATTCTCTATTGACCCAAAACGTGCAAGTAGAGTACATCCCCGGTGCCACATTAATTGGAAAGCCACAGCTAAATTGCTTTTGGGAGATTTGAATGTATTGAAAGGCAAATGCCCCACACATGCATATAAGGGTAGCGCACTGAGCAATAGAGCCACTTACGTATACGATGCCACCGCACAATACAATGGGCATGGTGAAGTACTATATTATGCTTACAACCATGCACGTGGCATACAAGGGGTAGCTTTAACACAAGCACATTGGTAAATGTGACCCCTTTTTCCGAAAGGAACACTTACACGAGGAAGTATCCGGCCCTCTAACATGTATAAACACAACTGTTACGATACATTTAAACATATATAAAGCAATACCCAAATTGTGCATCAAGCGATCCGGTAAATAAAGTGTCCTTCAGAAGGCTTACATCATAATTTCATTTACCGATTTGGGTTTAATTTGAAGCTCCACATACCATTGTGTCAAGTTGAACAAAAATATGACTACGGTTGAAATGTTGCATTAAATTATAATATAATTGGAACCAGAAATTGTTTACAAATATTACATTCATTTTCTATAAGGGAGTCAACTTTTAACTACGGGTGAAATGTCCCCTAACAATTTTAAATATATAATAATAATTAATACAAGCCTCAACAGACTTAAACACTAATCATTTATAACTGTACATACGTTTTCGATAACGGCGTCAACTTTAGCCCGTTTCGCTGCTTCCGGAAGCCGCCGTGACATCGTGAGAGTGGCCTGGATCAAAATAATAGCGTAACATTGTGTAATATTCTCTTTTACGTGAATTAATAAAAAATAAAAAATAAAAACTTACTATGTAACCATAGTAATAACTATTTACATGATCACAACATGTTTACGTATATTATTCACTGGATATTATATGTAGTTAACGTTAGTCTAAGAGCAACTAATGGAATTGACATGAACAATATTGAATTAACTTGAGACATAAAACATAACAATAACATTCAGCTTTCTCTATATCAATTCTAAGGAAGAGTGATGCGTGGTTAATAAAATGTGTATTTCATTTCAAAGACTTTATTTTCTGCAATCAAACAAATCAGTTATACAACAAATATGGATAATTATATAAAACATAAGGTATGCAAACAATATACAACATATAGAAACAAATGTATAATACATGAGTAAGAGTAAATTTATACGTTGGGCCATTGCGTGTATAAAGAAAGAAAGCAGAAGGTCGCCGTTATAAGCAAAAGCTTGAGCAGACGGTCAACCGAGCTAAGATAAAAATGAGTTGTGAAATATTGGCTAAGTAACAAGAAGAGGGGCCATGATACTCAAATGATATATATTACAATTAAATGTGAATATAAACAGTTGGATTCAATATAAATAATTATAGAATTAGCATATGAATCTCATCTTTATAAGGCTACTAAGTATACGTTAATGACTGAGATAAGAGAGAAACTAAACAAAAACAAGGGTGCGAGTGTGGAACACCACATTACACATTTAAGTTAGGGGAATTTACTGACTGAAATGAAACAAATTGCTTTCGATTAACTAAATAATTATTAAACCATTTTAAGGCTGTACCTCGTATACCATAATGAGTAAATTTTTGCAACAAAATGTCATGATTCATGGTGTCAAAAGCTTTTGACAGGTCCATAAATACCCCAATTATATGTTCCTTATTATTAAGTGTTTGAGTTATTTTATCACAAGATTGTATCAAAGCATAATCAGTAGAAAAACCTTTTCGAAATCCAAACTGATTGCAAATAAGAGTATTATTTTCTTGTAAAAAAGAATAAAGACGTTTATAAACAATTTTTTCTAAAATCTTGGAAATGACCGGCAATAGCGAGATAGGGCGATAATTTTTTATTTGAGTTGAATCATCTTTTTTTATAAATAGGAATCACTTTGGCTATCTTTAAGGAGTCCGGGAAAATGCCTGTCGAAAGTGAAAAATTACAAATATGAACTAGGGGAGAGGCCTAACAATAAATAATTTTCTTTAATAAATACACACTTATTCCATCATAACTGCATGATCAACTCATCTTAAACGATCGAACTATCTCTAATATTTCATTTTCATTCACTGGAATAAAAAATAATGAATTTTCATTAAGTTTTCATAAAGTTTTCATTTGAGTGTATTGTTGAGGCTAAACGTGGACCTATATTAACAAAAAAAGTTATTAAAAGCAGTAGCAATTGAATGAGGGTCCGTGATTTCATTACCACTTTCAAATATTATATCAGAGCATACTTTCTTTTTAGTTTTTAAGAGATCATTAATAGTTTGCCATAATACCTTTACATTCCCTTGATTAGATTCTATTTTATTTGAATAATACCGTTTACGTGATACACGAATTAAAGTTGTTAATCTATTTCTATAATGCTTATATCTTTCTTTATTCTGAGCAGTTGGTTTACGCAATGATATTTTATACAAACGATTGTGAGTTAAAATGTATTGCATTAACCACTGAGTAATCCATGGCTGTTTTATACTTATATTATCTTTTTTTTTAATAAATGGCATATTCTTATCTATATAAAAAGAGAGTTTGTGCAAAAGGTTTTGATATGACAAATTAGCATCTTCAACAGAGAATATCTCGCGCCATTGTTCTTTGGACAAATCAAAAATTAAAGAATCAATAGTTTGTTATGTTTCTTTCCTCTTTTTAACGAAAATCTTTTTCCTAGTTTTCTCACTAATGACATTATAGCATATAACAAAAATGGGTAGATGATCTGATATATCTGAGTACAGAATACCATTTAAATGTTCTGCATGTATGACATTTGAGGATATATTATCAATTAATGTTTCACTTATTGTTACACTATCAATTCTAGTAGGTTTAGAAATATGGGGATAACAAGAATATAATAACATAGTATTCAACCGTGTATTGGTGTGATCTGATAAGGTAAGAAAGTATGTGTGAAAATGTCAAGTTAATTGGATGTTATTTGGCCGAGAAATGAGCAAAAATGCAAAGTGATATTCATTTACTCATTCCACTTACTTTGTACACGGTTGAAAAGGTCCAGTAGATAATTTCATATCCGAACACTTAAAACAATTTAAACAAATATCTTTTGAACGAAATGGACACTTGAAAAACCGAAACCAGTCCCATGCTTTCATTGTTAATGCGAATAAAACAAGGAATGAGGGAACCTCTATAATTCCAACTGGATTTTGAGGATTTGGACAATGTTACTAGGTCCCTTTAAGTATTATAATAAATCAAAAGCAAGAAATACTCACACAAAACGTGAGGTATTCTCTGGTCGTCAACATGTCGGGTAGTATATCATGCTGCTGTACGTAGCCAATCATCTTGCTCGCTGCTCTGCCGTATTGTCCAATAGGGATCCCGTTTAGATACACGCGACCTGTGACCTCGATTCCGCCCAACCCTCGCTGGTTGAACACGTTCAAGAGCGTGGTTTTACCCGCCCCGCTTTAGTTTAAAAGAAATGTCAGTGATTTTGTATAGCAATATTGTTACAATGTAAGAATAAACATTCTTAGGTCTACTTTTTGTTTGGATCATTTATAATCAACCGTATTTACAACATACTACCATTGTACGTAAACGTGATAACAAAATAATAACTATACATAGCGTTTTTACCCATTCAGGACTGGGAATGGAATACTCGAGCTAGGGTCTATGGAGAATACATGTTATATCAAGCTCAAATGGAAGGATCCACAGGGCAGCGTTGCTTGAAGATTGTGGGGACAATTCTTAAAGCAATTTGATGTTGGTTTGTAAATTTATAACACGCATTATAAATAGACTGCAGCACGATTGTTTGGAGGTCCAGCTAAGGGGCGTAGCTACAGGGCGGCCTGGGGGGGGGGGGGGGGGGGGCACGTTCCACCCACAAATTGTATGTACCCCCCCCCCCCCCCCACACACTGAAAATTCATGCTTGAGAAAGAAAAAAATTGAATGAAAAACAATGCCGTTAGAACAGTATAATACAAAGAAAGAGGGTTCGAACCAAATCTCTGGTTCGAAGCTGCGCCATCATGATCTAGATTAGATACCGATCGCGCAATAGTTTACACACTTTACTTCACAAACGTCCGTTACCGTAAGTCAATTAAGTTAATGTACCGTTAATTACTAAGCTAGTAGTTTAGCAACGTGTGATGACCGATACTAATATATCCATAAGCACTTCCATCAAGTTAAAGTACTGTTTTCTATTTTACAAATACAAAATCTAGCGTGAGATGCGTCTCGTAATGATACCCAGGGTCATGTAATATTTTGTGAGCGTTTGCAGTAGTATTTCAGGCCAGGCCCACCCCTGCAATTAAGTCAAGGGACTTACTGTATATCGCCACTTTTGGTTTAAAATATGGCATATTAGTGGCAGATTTGTGTCATGTTTGTGTAAATATTATTATGTTTGAACTGTAAACATCTGATGAGAGCATAGACATTTTATTCTTCTTTTTTCGAATCATGACACGTTAACTCAGATTCTTTCAAATTTATTTCAATGGTATGGATGGCATGACGTGCACCAAATTGCACCATTTCAAGTATATATAAATGCAAAATCTTCCTTACCGTGAGAGGGGGATACTCTGCCCCAGATCTCGGTCGCTTCGCTCCCTCGAGACCGTTCTTGGCCTTGTTGTTGGATCATGCATAATGTAGCATAATGGTTTATGTTGGAACTGTGTATAACACTAAATGTTACAATAATATTTGTGTGTGTGTGTGTGTCAATTATTTGTTAAAAATGTCTAGTCAATCAAATCATAACACGCTTACCCAGATACAGTTAATCTTAATTAGCCCGAATTTCCTATCTAGGTATGCACCAGATTGCACAATTTCAAGTCCAAAAATAAAATTAAAAAGCTCCCTACCGGGGAAGGGGGACACACCCCTCCCCCCGCTCAGTGGCTTCGCTCCCTCGCAATGTCTCACTCTCACCTCTGGCTCAAAGTTGGCAACCCTGTAACTATTATGTTGCCTCTACATTTCAGCTACCTCCAACAGTTGAAAAGTAAAATTATATATTATGCCCCGCCACGAAAATGTAAGGCCCCCTCCCCCCCCCCCCCCCCCCCCAGTGTCCCCCCGCTGAAAAATCCTAGTTACGCCACTGGTCCAGCTCCGATTAAGTTAATGTTACTTCCAAAATTATCTTAAATAGTACAAACAAATATAATTTATACCCAGGTATATATAATTTTTCCGGTGCACCGAGATGTAGTGGCACACTTTTCAATAACGTATCAGTTTATCATGTTATAATTATGTTTATATTATGTTAAATATATAAATATTAGACTATGTGATTGCATTGTAGTCAAATTATTTCATTTAGAATTTAATATTATGTAGTAAAAGTTTCTCGGCAATACCTATGTACTAAGATATAAAGGTACAATTAGGGCACAAACGCTTCTACATTAGCAGCACTCTTATTAAAGTGCAATTCTACACCCAAAACTGGTGCATTGAAGTTTCCCCACCATATCTTTACTTTTGATTAAGTTCTCAACACATTAAAAAATAATTTCATGCAAATATGTCCAAAATTTGCCCTCTGAACAAAGGAGGTGCATCATTCAAAGTCACTCGTTGTATAGGCTAATATTCAGCGCGTACAGCATGGAGGCTGCCATTGAGCTCGGCCTATTCTGTTAGCTCTCGCAGCTCGCATGGTTTTTGCACAAACACAAGGCAAAACGTGAGCCAACAAAAAAAGAGTTTTTCGGGTTTGACGTCACATTTAATAGCGATCCGAGATATACATCAATGGCAGCCTCCATGTTGTACGCGATGAATGGGATTAGCCCATACAGCGAGTGACGGAATGATGCCCCTCCCTTGCCCAAGGGCCAATGTTGGTAGTATTTGCATGAAACTATGTTTAATGTGTATAGAGAACTTAATCAAAAGTAAATAGATGGTTGGGAAACTTTCCTTAAAGGCCAATGCAACTCTAGAATAGAGTTTATCCTACTTTATACATCGTAATATACCTGTTTATTTCGCATAAAATTACCCCGACTCAGATTTCTGCTTTGGAAGAAATATGTGCAAACACAATCGGGTACACCACTATTCACGCGAAAGCAGGAGGCCGCCATTGTTACGTCAGTGCGGATACCACTGTGATCGATCAATGATGCATTCCTGCACCAAACCATTGTTTGAATACTTGTAGATGCTTTGATTGATCCTGCAAATCAATGAAAAAATTGTGTTCTTTTTGTTTGGACAGTCCGCACAGACGTCACAATTTGCGAAGCATGTCGGGTAGTTACACGAACATGGCCGCTCCCATCATCTTTTCGTCGTAAAAATTAGTAAAATCGTCGCTGGGCAATTAAAAGGACAAATTGACGGTATCGATAGCAAAAAACGATACATACTTTTTTTGAAGAAACAACATTTTGGGCAATTATTTTGTTTTAATGCCAAATTCAGTAACTATGTCTAGTGAAAAGATTAGGTAGGCTTTATATAGCTACCAAGTCGTTTAATTTGGCGTATGCTCAGTTCTTTTTAACGGAATTATTACACATTTCTTATATTGTCCAACGCGATATGATGCGCCGATATCGTGCATGCAAAAAGGACAATATGCAAATTGTCCTTTTACGCGCATTAGCCGTATTCAGACGATAAAAGCCAATCTTGTGGTTATCTTGTGGTTATCTCGTGGTATGAAATTCTTAAGAATATCTTGTGGTTAGCGCTCGTTTGAACACGCAAAACTCGTGGTTATCTTTTGGTTTCCAAACCACAAGATTGCGCGCACTGCAAAATATGCGCAATCTCGTGGTTATCTTGTGGTTATCTTGTGGTTCGCAAACCACAAGATAACCACAAGATACTTGTAAGATTTTGCGCAGAATGAGCGCGCGATAAGCGCGCGACTGCGCGCAGTCTATTTTTTGTTACCGTCTGAACACAATCAGCTTCGAGACTCGTAGTTTGGGTTGACCTCAGGACCGAGATATGCTTCCGGTGTGAAAACAAGTCAAGTGAGTGCGCGTGACCTCAAATGAGAAAGGCGCGCACACTACTTCCGGTTTTAATTCTTAAGAATTGCAACTCTCAAGAATTGGCATCGTTTGAACACACATTTTGCAATTCTTAAGAGTTGCAATTCTTAAGAATTGGCTTTCATCGTGTGAATACGGCTAATGATAATGCACAGCCAATGCGCGCGACTTGGCGCGATAATGGGCAACAAAAAGGGCAAAGTCCATTTTGTCCTTTTTGTTGCCCATATCATACGCGCATTAGGAGCGCGTTGAGTCGTGTATGCCAAACATGCAAAAGGATAATTTCCTTGCCGCTTCAATTCAAATTGGCTAAACTTGTGGCCTTACGTATGTGCAGATATTGTAACCAATGCTATGTTTTTACGGAAAAGTAGTCAAATAACACACTGCATTCGTTATAAGTGCATTTATTCTAAATAACACCGCTCGGCAGTTCGTGAAAAACGTTTTTGTCCTTTTTGTTGCCCAAATACGCGCAATTATTTCATTTTGTCCTTTTGTTATTTTTGATTTTCTAAAAGTAGGGCATATATGGGGATTTTAAATATATCATCGGATAGGTATTAAAGTACTCTATCTGAAAACAAAATAGATATTTAATGATAATATCCGCCAATTTGCCCTTTTAATTGCCCAGCGACGAAATGTGGGTATGTTCACAGAAGGATTTCATGATATCCAGTAGGCCAAAATTGCCAAGTCATGTATCAAATTAAATGTCTGTTCACCCTCTAAATGATAATAGTATGCAAAAGCCACAGTTTCATTGTCCTTTAAGGGTGCTGCTATTGTAGCAGCGATGTGCACATTGTGAACATTGAACCTTTATTTCTTAGTGTGTATGGTGAAAAAGAATTTTAAAAAAGCACGAAAGAAAAAACACAAATCGCTTGTCTAAACGCTTAAACGTTTAGACAACGTTTTGACTCAGCACTAGTATTATAAAGTAAACCACGTACCTGCTTCCCATAAGCGCTGTTAGGGTCCCAGGCTCTGCCACGCCACTCACTGGAGGGAAATATAAACACATGTCAACATCGAAGGTCTAAATTCCTCAAGCCGCTAAATCTACTTATTTAAAACATTCCTTTAGGCACATTGCTTCTCCAACTTGATACAGTCAGTATGTGTGATCAGGAACATTGTTCAATGTGTCTTACATATAATTGTGTGTATATCCGTTTACAATGCATCCGTAGTTACGTACTGTTTTTCATCTAAAAACTAAACTTTAGCTGACACTTCACCTCCCCCCCCCCCTCTCCCAGTGGGGTGGCACCGATAGGTGGAGGGAAAGAGGGGGGGGGGGGGGCATGAAGGTCTCCAATGAATCGACATATTAGATGTGTAACGTGTTTTTTTTTTTTTTTTTTGATTTATTTATATATCGCTATTTGTCGTATTTTAAGTTGTGTGGTTCAAGTAGTACACTGGGTTGTGTTAAGTTGTGTATTTCCTTAATACGCAACTTAACACACACCTGTGCACTATATACGAATCACACACCTTTATAATGTTTATTTCATCTTATTTGCAGAAACGGGAAATCCCTTGATAAGATAAATAAATGCATGGAGCGTGCCCCCAATAATACATGTCCTCCCCCCCCCCCCCCCTCCCCCAACAAAAAAACAACAACAACATATAAACAAACAATAAAAACATACAAACGAATAAACGAAACAAGACACAACAGTTCAATTTCCATATGTAACATCTTCAAGTATGAAAGCTTACCCCCTTTTAAGATCTGCTTCATAGGGGGTGTCGGATATCCGCGTAGCACTTCGCTAATGGATCTGGATGGGAAGTGATTCACGACCACGTTTTCCCACGACAAAGTCAGCTGCAAGTCGGGAGGAACACCGATCAACGAGCCCGACGGCGACCGATAACCACCACCGCCCGATGTCGGAACTGATGGCGGAACGACCATTTCGGAGTCGAGATGTCTGTCCACAGCTTCGATTCCATCTTCGACGCGATTAATCATGACGATTGTTTGTTTTTTCAGTTTGTCAGTATTCCGATAAAATATTGCAGGAGCATGATTGTAAGCAATTAATTACTCGGTTAACGTGTTGCTTACGATTTGTTATAACGTATATTAAAGTACGTGTCACACTCGGCACCACAACGGCAATCCGTGAATTATCAATATACCCTGGTGAAAAACAATATATTAACCCGCCAAACAGGTATTAAAGGGATCTAGTAACTTTGTTGACATGTGCAAAAAGTGATGAATGGTTGATACAATGTATATTGTTGTTATATTATATGTCCACAGGGTATTGTGTGAAAATTTCAAGTCAAATGGACATTGTACGGCCAAGTAATGAGTGAAAATGCAAAGTGATATTCAGTAACTTACTGCACTCACTTTGTACACGGAAGAATAACTCGCCCGGAGTTTTTCTTATCTGAATACTTCAATCATACATATCTTTGTAACGAAAGGGAAATTTGAAAAACCGAAACCGGTCCCATGATTTTATTGTTAATACGAATACAACAAGGTATAAGGGAACCGCTAGAATTAAAATTTTATTTTGAGGATTTGGACAATGTTACTAAGTCCCTTTAAATTTAGACGGTTGCTTTGGTGCTAGAATCAACGTTTCGCTTTTACGATAAAAGCGTTACTCATGTTCGACAAAGGAACCACTACAACATGCTCAGCTTATCACGTAGTCATCCGATACATTTGTTCGAGATTTTAAATCGTGGCTTCCCTTTTTCCGTAAAAAAACCACAAAAAACAGTGACAATAACCAGTGTCCCGCAGAAGGTAATTAGCCAGTAAATCGTTGTATATACGGATAACATTTGCAGTAAAATGAACTATTCACAAACGGGTCGAATAAGTCGGTTTGAATCAGAATATAAATATGAATGTTTCATACGCACCACCAGCACAAACGAATAATGTTAACATTACTATTTAATGTAATTTTGCACAAAGAAGTATGACACCAACACTGCCGTTGTAGTCTAACCTTAACCTTGAAAAGACCGGGGCGGGGGACTTAGGGAATAGAGCATTTTGCATAGAACGAGATAAGACATAGGTGTTTGGTGTTGGTCTCATACGTATTGAATTGTAGGTATATCATGATAATTAAGATACAACGAAAAAATAGACAAAATGTTTATTTTCGAGGAAAATACCTCTGCCCCACACCCCCCCCCCCCCCCCCCCCCCGGTAAAACTGAGCCCGTACGGCTTGGTTTGTAGTATCACACATCTTATCCTATTGAGAATAATATGTTGTGATATCACGATATGTTAATATATGTGCCTGGATATAGCAAAACCCTGCACTTGTTGGTATTTATGTTTTGGAGAAATAGTTATTTGAAGTTCATGTTAAGTTTATAAGAGAGTTATGTACTTAGCAAAATTGAAACAATCATATCTTATCATAAATCGTGGCGTCCCCTTTTCCGTAAAAAAACCCACAAAAAACAGTGATAATAACCAGTGTCCCGCAGAAGGTAATTAGCCAGTAAATCGTTGTATATACGGATAACATTTGCAATAAAATGAATTATTCACAAACGGGTCGAATAAGTCGGTTTGAATCAGAATATTAATATATATGTTTCATTCGCACCACCAGCACAAACGAATAATAATATTACTATAAAGGTAGTTCTGCACAAATAAGTATGACTCCAACACTGCCGTTGTAGTCTGCAAACGATACGCACTATATCAAACATAACTACTAACCTTAACCTTGAAAAGACCGGGGCGGGGGACTTAGGGAAAAGAGCATTTTGCATAGAACGAGATACGCTGTAGGCGTTCGGTGTTGGTCTTATACGTATTGAATTGTAGGTATAATTAAGATACATCGACACAATAGAGAAATACACACATAAAGAAAGCAATAAAATGCATAATGAATAATTAAAGGGATAGCTGAGTTTTGGTAAAGAGAGTACAGGTTTGGTCAAACTGAATTTTAGTAACCAAAACCTGCACAATAACACTACAAACTAAGATTCCGTTCTTCTTTTATGCAACAAAAATCAATTAGATTTCAGGGACCTGTAATTTGGAACTTACTTAATGATGTATTAAAGGGTGAAAAGAGCTACAACCTTTTTAAAAATAGACATAAACAAGCGATACTCGAGACTTATTGAATTCACAAAATTAGCATTCTTGTAAAAATAAGAATTATATATTAATTAAAATGATGTTCTTGTTAAGTGTATCTAGATAGACACTTTTAGTTGTAGAATAGCTGTTAAGTCACAATGTAATTTATTAAAAGTATTGTTGTAGTTTTTATTTTTTAGTTGTTATTGTTTTAGTTTTTAGCTTAAGGGGCTGCTGACTACAAGTTTCTACTTTATAGCAACCCCGGCATATGTATGTACATGTATATTTGTATGACTCACCATTACTGTATATGTGTATATTTTATGATGCCGAATAAATGTTAATTGAATTGAATAATTGAATAGTTAAAACTCCACCATGCTCGAAAGGTATAGACAATTACAAACGACTAAGTAAAAAGCATGTTATCATTCAAAAAGAGCCATTTTAACACAAGAGGGCGCTCTCTAAAAAAGCATTGGTTTCAACCATTTTTCATACGAAATTATGCATGTGATGTTTTGCTGAATTCATTAACAAAATAGAGAGATCATCAACAACTATTTAAAAACCTCTTCTGAACATTTTTGAAAAAGTGTAAGCATGTTTAATTTTTTTTTGTTAAAGGGTTAGTACAGTTTTGGTAAGGCTGAGCTTTTTAGTAACCAAAATCTGCACAATAACACTACAACCTAATAGTTAAAACTCCACCATGCTCGAAAGGTATGGACGATTACAAACTACTAAGTAAAAAGCCTGTTATCATTCAAAACGAGTCATTTAAACACAAGAGGGCGCTCTCTACAAAAGCATTGGCTTCAACCATTTTGTATACAAAATTAAGCACGTGATGTTGAAATAATGATTAAATAGAGAGATCATCAAGAACTATTTTAAAACCTCTTTTGAAAATTGTTGATAAAGTGTAAGCATTTTTTTAATTTTAAAAAAAAATCATCGAATAAATCTGGACCCTAGATTTATTACGATCGGATATATTTATTGATATTTCAGCCGTTTTTGAACCGATTTTGATCAAATACATTTTTTTTTAAATTAAAATTGTATGCTCTTTCGAATGTTACACTCAGTTTTTCATTATCTCACAACAAAATTATTTCGTGCAGCGCCCTCTATACCAAAACTGAACTACCCCTTTAAAACAATAACATGATTAAACAGGATCATCTACATTTCACTGAGAGATGTGCGTGAACGAGCGATCATGCAAAGTGATATTGACTATAAAACTCGTTGCACTAACGTTGAACACAGTATTAAAAGTGTCCCGAGCAGAATTTCAAATCCGAACACTTCAATGATAAAGAGAAATTCAAAAAATAAAGAAAGCGGTTCCAAGCTTCTATTGGTTATACGAATTCAACAAGGTTTGTTTCGCTTTTACGACAAAGGCGTTATTCATGTTCGACCAAGGAACTACATACTACACCATGCTCTGCCTATCACGTAGTCATCCGATACATTTGTTCGAGATTTTAAATCGTGGCGTCCCTTTTTCCGTAAATAAACCCACACAAAACCGTGATAATAACCAGTGTCCCGCAGAAGGTAATTAGCCAGTAAATCGTTGGATATACGGATAACATTTGCAGTAAAATGAACTATTCACAAAAGGGTCGAATAAGTCGGTTTGAATCAGAATATAAATATGTATGTTTCATACGCACCACCAGCACAAACGAATAATGTAACATTACTATTTAATGTAATTTTGCACAAAGAAGTATGACTCCAACACTGCCGTTGTAGTCTTCAAACGATACGCACTATATCAAACATAACTACTAACCTTAACCTTGAAAAGACCGGGGCGGGGGACTTAGGGAATAGAGCATTTTGCATAGAACGAGATAAGACATAGGTGTTCGGTGTTGGTCTCATACGTATTGAATTGTAGGTTTAATCATGATAATTAACGACAACATAGACAAAATGTTTATTTTGGAGGTAAATACCTCTGCCCCACATCCCCCCCCCCCCCCACCCCCACCCCACGTGCCTGGATATAGCAAAACCCTGCACTTGTCGGTATTTATGTTTTGGAGAAATAGTCATTTTAAGTTCATGTTAAGTTTATAAGAGAGTTATGTACTTAGCAAAATTGAAACAATCATATCTTCGCCAAATACTGTCCGCTTTTTTTTAGATCAGCATCAAATGAAAGTTTGTGATGAGTTCTTTATAGGGTTTTGCTATTATTCAGTCACAAATGTAAAAGGGCTTGCCATAAGCCTAGGGGCGTGGCCAAATAACTTTATTGCAGGCAGAAGTTGCATTCATTTGTGCAAACTAATGCAAGCTTCCGCCTGCAACAACGTCACACGCCTGTTGTGTAATGCGGACAGCTTTCGGACAAAGTTTGGGGTCGTCTCCAATAATTATTTTGGTCTAAACTTGTCATGTAAATGCATTTTTGGAAGAAAAAAATATTATCGTAATTATTTGGATTCTCCTCAAAAGAGTTTGATGTCGGGCCATTTTAAAGGGACTGTCCCTCTTTTACAAAACGTCTGAACAGTTTCCAGTTGACGGATGGGGATGAATGTAACACACACACAAAAAAATCAGATCGAACAGCCCTGTAATTTGGATTCTACGGATAAAAAACGAATGCGTCCCTCCATCAGACTATATATCGGTCAATAAAAGAGTTTAACTGATTTAGCATAATATTACAACAATATTGTGCTTATTCTTATAAAGGTATTGTGAAGCCGACATTTGTAAAGGTATGTCACGGAAAAAAAATCTGAAAAATGAAGAATATGCAATTACATGTAGTCAGTTTAAGCGAGGTTTGGTTATTTTGTTTAATATTCGGTCATGCTATTATCATGATTATAATGTGTGTGCGGGTCACGTAGCTAGCGCGGGTCACGTACGGGTCACGCATAACGTTGTGGTACTTCGTGGAATCCGTGTACGAACTTCCTCACTGGGTGAATACACGTAAATGCACAATTAACCGTTGGCTGTCGTTTTATTAGTTTTAGGTCTACTTCACGAAAAAGATATGTCAAGCCCTAATTTGTTCAGGGATGCTATTAAATGACATTTTCTTTCATATAAGATATACAATAACCTCGCAACTTTTGAAATTTGGCTTGCAAAAGAGGGAATGTCCCTTTAAAGGGACTTAGTAACGTGATTGTCCTTATCCTCAAAACTTACTTGGAACTCTAGTGGTTTTCTCATATACCTTGTCATGTTCATATTAACCAGAAAAGCACGGGACTGGTTTCGATTTTCAGCTTTCCATTTCGTTCAAAAGATATTTACGATGGAAGTGTTCATATGTTAAACTGTATACAGGATAATTTACGCCGTGTACAAAATGAGTGCAATGTGTTTATATAATCACTTTGCATTTTAGCTCATTACTCGGCCACAAAACATCCAGTTAACGTGAAATGTTCACACATTACTTTGTGGACATATCAGATACCACCAATATTCACTATTTTAATCACTCATCTTTTTTTGCACTTGTCAACAAAGTTACTAGATTCCTTTCTAGTTGTATTGTCCTATAAATAACAGTATAACTTAAATGGGTCAATATTATTTTAAAATTTATAATTGATAGATGATTATGTTTTCCATTAGCAAAAAATATGACTATGTGATGTTCATGGTATGGAAAAATAACAGGTTGTGATTTGCATTATGTCTTCATCTCTCAAATATGACATAATTGAATATAGGTGTATTATTCATCGATTTTGTTTAGAATAAGACTTTTAACATGTATGAGGGATTTCTTGTTTGCATGTACACTGATCGATTGTCCATTTAAGGAAATGGACGAATCTAAAAATCGTTCAGGTGTGATATTACAGTTATCCATTAACTTCGTCAATTTCAACCAAAATCACTTGGGAGTTTTCACACTTCTCTTGTAACTTGTTGTTTGGGTTATGGTAATTATAGAGAATGATGTGGTGTTGATGTTTGCAAATGTCTCCCAAATTATGTAGATATTAACGATTTAATTGAAAAGCGTTCCGAAACGTTGATATTGGTAGGCCTATATGATTTAAGTCTCAAATATCAATTTGGGAAAAATCGTACAACATTAATTGGTCACAGGCAAATATGCCGGTGCCTGAGTGCCAGACTTGATTCCGTGGTGATACTTTGCAAGTCATAGTAGAACTTAGTTAGTGCATAGTACATGGTGTATAATGAAACAGGCCACTCATTCACTTCAGAAAGGTTGTCCTTAAAGCCATCCTTTCATTACGTTGTCATTCTAAATGATTTTGTCTTGTTATTGTATTCACGTAAAAAAAAGGGAAAATAGCCCTACTGAAATAATGTTGAATTTTAACCCTGTCATGCTTATATGGATAATAAGATTTCCCATTTATATTATTATGACATGACTATGTAATACGTGTAATATATATATTCTCAATTAATCTACGTTTACAAGTTTATTATAAATAAATTGTTTAAATTTCACCCGAAATAATTATTCAATAAGCATTAGGAAACACAAATTGAATCACGCTACATTAGTATTATGTCTTTTACTTGGAATATCACTTAATGTATGTATCGATAGAAAAACATAACAACATAACTTACCGATGTTCATTGGTATTCTTAATAGTAATCATGGTGTATTATGATGTCTTTCTCTGATAATTGTATGTATACAAACAAATAAATTGTATACCTTATAATTTCGCCTTAGCTATATTGTTTGTAAATACCACTACATGTTATAGTACATGCCACTGCTGGCACTGCAATTCAGCTTGTAGTTGCCAATTTGACATTTTGTTTGTTGAATAAAATACCATTATCATTTATTCAAATCGCCCATCATATTCGTCTGCATATGTCTCTGTTGTTTTGCGTTTGTATGGTACATGGGCGTAGGGGAACCATTTCGCGAGAGAGGGGGGGGGGGGGGGGGGGGCATAAAATGCTGTCCTTTCCGTTTTCCAGATAAAAAAACGATCGTTTTATTTTGGAACCAATAAATGCTCAATTACTCAATTTTAAAGCAGTTTTTTGGTCAAAATCTTTACATTAAAATCTAACGTATGATATATTATTTCACGTGGTAGGTGATGAAAGCATGTTTTTCAGAGTTCGTGTGTGGGGCGTTTCCAAGTACTGTTTTGGGGGCTTTAACACTACACATTCAACTATCTTTCAATTTAGCGCCAGGGAACAGAAACGAAAATTAAGAAATCTAATCAGCATTCAAATTCGTTTAAGGCACCCACATCGTATATTGAGCGTTCGATGTGGTTTGAAATGGAAAAGCGTTACTTTCTCCATTCATTTCTTCCGACCTGTCTCGATTATATAGTTATAAATTGATTAAAATCCATATTCAAATTATTAGACAGAAATATAAAAAGGGTCATTTAGTTAACAAACATGTACGAGCTTACATTATACTAAGGAACCATACCGTACCATATTTTTGTGGAGACAATTCACTATGTTTGACAATATTATCCGTGTAGCTAACGATTCATTAGCTAGTATACCTTCGGTTGGACACTGGTTTTGAACAACATGAATACGAGAGTCATTCTGGACTCTCTCCGAAAATACTTGGGCTGGGGTATCTGAATAATACGTGCTATAGCCATATCAATCAACCCGAAACGGGTTAAATGGGAAAACCTTTTTGGAAATGATTGCTTTTTGTCAACAGCGCATTATATTGATAATTAACCGATTGCCGGTTTGGGCCGAGTGTGACACGCATTTTAATATACAACAAATCGTTCAAAAAAACGTAAACCGGGCAATGCATTGCTACAAATCATGCTCATGCATTATTTCATTGTAATACTGACAAATTGAAGATTAAAAAAACGCCATGGGTAATCGCGTCGAAGATGAAATCGAACCTTTGGACAGACATCTCGACTCCGACATGGTTGACCCGCCATCGGTTCCGACACCTGGCGGGGTGGTGCTGGTTATCGGTCACCGTCGGGCTCGTTGATCGGTGTTCATTTCCCACCCAGTTCCATTGGCGAAGTGCTATGCGGATATCCGGCATCCCCTTTGAAGCACATCTTGAAAAGGGGTAAGTTTTATACTGGAATAGCGAATTTTAACTTCTGTGTTTGTCATTTGTGTACTTGTTTTTTTATATTTTTGTATAGGGAGGGGAGAAGTGGTGTAGCATGGTAAAACAGATTGGAGGAGGTCAAGCGATTTATTGGAGGCACACTCTATGTATTGTTTTAGTTATTTTAAGGATTCTCCCCTAATGGTTTGATTTGATTATGTATATTTATTTGGGGAACCCATGACCCCGGGGGTGGGGGGTCTCGGCTAAAGTTTAGTTTTTGATGAATAACATAGTATGGGACAGGTCAAGTCAAATTGAATACTGATCCTGATCGCTCGAATTTAACATTGTGGTCCACACTGTGTAACACAGTGTGTTCACACTGTGGATGAGTGTGTTCTTTCCGGCAGGGAAAGCCTAGGACCCTAACAGCGCGTATGGAAAGCCGGTACGTGATCGACTTCATACCAATCAGATTAAGCAGGATAGTTGATTTCATCCAAACAAAATGCTCACTGTACTACAGTTTTGGTTCATATGGCGCTTTACTAAATAAATGTAAGGTAATGACAAATTCAGTGTTATATTTGGAAGAGCACGTGATTGTAAAGATAGAATAAACTTGATTTGATTAAAAACGTTTCAGAAAAAGTTGAAAAATCAGTACATATAACCGATTGGAATGAATGTGGGTCCCACATTGATTCAACAATATAATACAAACAATATCTATAAAATGCCTACATTTTTACGAAAATATACCAAAACTTTTTTTGTTTAGAGAGCACCGTCTTGTGTTTAACGGCTACTTTTTGAATGATAATAGCTTATCAACTTAGCCGTTTGCAAGTTTCTATACCTTTCGGGCATGGTGGAATTACAAATATTAGTTTGTAATAATTTGGTGCGAGTATTGGTTACCATGGTTACTAACATTCAGTTTGACCAAGACCAATACTATCCCTGTAATGTCATTCAAATTATAATATACATTTCATGTTGTACTACTATTTTTCCATTTCAAATAATTATAGATTTTTAAATCAATTTAAAGCCAAATAACATTTTAGAGAAAGTTACTTTCTTAAGTAATTTCTTCTGACCTGTCTCGATGATGTAGTTATAAATTAATTAAAATCCACATTCATAGTTTTAGACAAAAATATAAAAAGCGTAATTTTGTTGACAAACATGTTCGAGCAATACAGTTACAAGTTACTAAGGAACCATATTCTACATTGGCCTATGCGCAGAAGGCTGCAGCCCACCTAGAGCAGTTTGAAAATGGACGTATTCGTGCATAATGCACCACAAACTCTGGCAAAACTATGTGATTTAAATGCAAACCACACCATAGTTAGACAAGCTCATGACATATTTTGGTAAACTCGTGTCGTATTTGGGCAAAAGCACCTCAAATTCGGGAAAACCGTTGTTTTGAGGCAAAATTATATTTTGTTCGAGCGAAAATCTTCACATCTTCAGGCAAAATCGTATATTTTGGGGGCAGCTAAATATCGAAGATTTTGTTTTGCTTGTCAGCTGAAAAGCGGAAAGGACGGCATTTGTGCCGAAGACCTCAGCACTCCCCCCACCCCCCTTCCCGGTGAAAATTTTCCCTTACGCCTATATTCCATACAAAAACAAACCAACAGAGACAACAATAATGTAAATGGTAAGAAAAATATGGACAATTTAATAGGCAATTTGAATTAATAATAATGATATCTTATTCAACAAATTAAATGTCAAATTAGCAACTACAAGCTGAATTGTAGAGCCAGCAATGACATGTACATTGAAAATACAGCAGTATTTACATAATTCATAATAGTTAAGACCAAATTGTGAGGTATAAAGAAATTTCGTTTGTATACATACAATAATCAGAGAAAGAGATAATGAAAATAACACAGGAATAATATTAAAGGGATAGTTGAGTTTTGGTATAGAGGGCGCTACACTAAATAATTTTGTTGTGAGATAATGAAAAACTAAGTGTCAAATTCGAAAGAGCATACAATTTTAATGACAGAATAAACTTTATTTGATCAAAATCGGTTCAGAAATGGCCGAATTATCTATAAACATAACCATTTGTAATAGATGTGGGGCCCCACATTTATTAGTTGTTAATTATCTCTCTATCTAATCACTATTTCATCAAAACATCACATGCACAATATTTGATTTAAAATGGTTGAAAGTGTTTAGAGAGCGCCCTCTTAAGTTTTAACGGCTCTTTTTGAATGATAACATGCTCTTAACTTATTCATTTTTTTAGTTTTGTATTCCTTTTGAGCATGGTGGAGTTATAACTATTAGTTTGAAATGTAATGGTGCAGGTTTTGGTTACAAAAATTCAGTTTGACAAAAACTGTAGGCCTACTCTCTTTACCAGAACTCAACTATCCCTTTAAGAATTGGCCGTGAATTCTACTGAATGTTATTTATAATATTTGTATTATTTTCTACCGATACATACATTGAAGGGATAGTTGAGTATTGGTCAAACTTAACTTGCATCATTATGCGCCTGTCAATTGTTTCTCCGGCCCCCGGGTACCCGGGCACTACCGGGGTACTCGCCGTGTTTTGTCGGGGGTTTGTGCGGGCAGACGACCCTGCCGGCGGGGAACATGTACGGCCTTGCAGTGGTAGCTCGACTGCAGACATCCCTGCAGGGCGGGGACCATGTACGGCCTTGCGGCGGTGGCTCGAGTCCAGACATCCCTGCCGGGCGGGGACCATGTACGGGGATGCGGCGGTGACTCGATGGTGTTCATTTGGGCCGGGAATTTGAGCAGGGATCTCGTCGGGAGCTTGTACGGAAGATGTGATGAAGTCCGTCTTTCACTCGCGTACGTAGCAGCATATCGCATGCATAGCGCGCGGGGAAATGTACATCAGACCGGTTCTCGTGCCTCGTTGTTTGAATTTGTCAGGTAGGCCTACACTTGCCTTGAATTATTATTAATTAAAGGGGTAGTTTAGTTTTGGTAAGGCTGAACTTTAGTAGCCAAAACCTGCACAGTTACATTATAAACTAATAGTAATAACTCCACCATGCTCGAAAGATATACAAAATTACAAACGACTAGGTAAAAAGCCTGTTATCATTCAAAAAGAGCCATTAAAACACAAGAGGGCGCTTTTTAAAAAGGCATTGGTTTCCACCATTTTTCATACAAAATTATGCATGTGATGTTTTATTGATATAATGATTAAATAGCGAGTTCATCAACAACTATTTTAAAAACGCTTTTGAAATTTTTTGAAAAAGTGCAAGCATTTTTTTATTTTTTTCTAAAAATCATCTAATTATTTGGGCCCCAAATAATTATAAGATCAGATATATTTATTGATATTTCAGCCGTTTCTGGGTCGATTTTGACCAAATAAAGTTTATTCTGCCATTAAAACTGTATGTTCTCTCAAATTCGACACTCAGTTTTGCATTACCTCACAAAAAAATTGTGATGTGCAGCGCCCTCTCTACCAAAACTAAACTACCCCTTTAATATATCGGAGGCATCAGACTTCGTTTTATAAAAGTCAACATTATATTATATTGACTACATTGCCACCTTTCCGCTATTATTTTACTCTTTGTGAAACATGAAAATAACATTGAATATGAATAGGGCTCCGATTTTTTACCACTGAATTCGTGAGTCAGCCCCACACATACCTTTTTGTGTTGGGAAAGCTTTTTTTTTCTGAAGGGTCGTTTTTTTTTCGATCGCTATATGTATTTAAATATAGCAGTTGAATGGTTAAATTAAAATATTGTTCCATATTCGGGTCCATTCGGCAAGTCATCTGAAGCCAGAAAACGGATGCATGTCGGAAATACTGTATTCTTCCAACATTTCCCGTCAATTGAAAAATCTCAACAAACGCATTAGAAATTGAAATCAACATCAAATATCCATCTCCAAGAGACACTTTATTTGTATTTGTATTTATTTATTTATTACCAAATTATTCAAGGATTACAAGGTTTGACAATGAACAAATTAAATCATGAACATTTGATAATTGGAGCCAACAAATAGCCCAGCTAATCGAGGTTGACCCCATTAAAAAAAGTAAGAACAATATAAAAAAATAAGCATATATTAATTGTATAACATAAGAAAACATCTTAAATTTCTATATTAGGATAATCTATTTAAAAATGTAAACAAAAAAAGAAAAAACTATGAATATATAAGTGTTAACCACACATATATACACTATGTGCATCAAAACTCAATTTTATACACTTTTAACATGAAAACTCTTTCACTTAATTATTGATTAAATAGATAATTTAAAATTAACAGTAATTTTGTGCAATATATAAAATAAGACACAATACAAGTATTACATAGGCCTTTTAATAACCATATTGTATCCGCTTTCATAACATATAGAAAAGCAAATTATTTGACACCTCCATAAAATATGAAGCCCAGAAGCCAGTGTACATTCATAGAGAGTGACAATTTTCATTCGAAATCAAGAACTGTTTAATATAAACTTTCTCCCGACGGAGAAACAATTGACAGGCGCATTACGGTACAAACTAATAGTTATAACTCCATCATGCTTGAAAGGTATACACAATTACAAACGACTAAGTAATAACCCTGTTATCATTTAAAAAAAAGAACCGTTCCAACTCAAGAGGGCGCTCTCTAAAAAATTATTGGTTTTAGCCATTTTTTCATACAAAATTGTGGATTTGATGCTTTGTTAAAATAATGATTCTATAGAGATATCATCAACAACTATTTAGAAACCTATTTAGATTTTTTTCAAAATAGTATAATTATAAGCATTTTTTTGTATTTTTCTAAAAAGTCAAAATGTCCCCCGGCCGGTAGAGTTATGAATAA
>JBAMJV010008498.1:57500-89424 GCA_037951105.1 Echinarachnius parma
GGTATATCCCCCGAAACTAAGACAAAACCCCTTCTGTTCCGCCTCTAATCAAGCCGATGGCTATTACTAGGCTGATAACCTAAAGGCGCTGAGTTCGATACCCACCTTTGCCACTTCTTTTGCGTAAACTCGTACTCATTGTTCGATATTATACAAGTCGGAAATGCGTGGTCTCTGACAAAGTCGCTAATTCACAAGGATTTGTAAACCTGTTTGGGAACAAAAAATTCGCATCCCGGCCCCGAGGCAGCGCAGATTATGCACAACATTCATCACTAAAAGGCGACCTACTTCCTTATTTGCGCGCAGTACGCGCGCGCTGCAAGCGTATGCGCGATCTTTTCTATTTTCGGAATTATGCGAACCGTACCTATAATATATCCCAAAATTGAAGTCGATCATATTACGTGAAATTTAAAAGGGAAACAAGACAATTCTTTGCACCAAGTCCAAGATGAATGAAGCTCGCGGATATCTTGTTTTTAGGAATTTGCATTACTTGTTGAGACCATCTTCTACATTTCTGACGGAAATATCACAATCACCTTATTGATTTTAGTGCTAGGGCCAGGCCGAATAGAATCATGTTGAGCTGAGGATCTTAGCACGACAATTATAGTAAGTATCGTTTATAACATTTAATGACGGAAAGGGGAGCATAAAGAGAGGCTTCCGTAGAACTTGCTATGTATGCTGGATACTGCTCAGTAATTGACTTTGCACCTAATCGACAGAAAAGGTTGCACTATAAGTATAACTCTTCCGATCCCCTGTTCGGACCACAAATGTTTAGACAGACATAATATAATCACAGTTTTCAACTTAATTATCAAGTTCTTACCTTCATTTAGTATCATTTAACTTAATCTGTTAAAGAGTTTGAATTGAGTTTTTCTTTTCTCCTTGTAACATAATTACAACTGTGTATATTGCACTGTCCACAGTGCAGTCCACATTCACTTAATACATACATTTTTTTGCGCTGCGACAAATCCTTAAACACGCAATCTTCATAGGAATTCCATCGCACAAAAAGGAAAAGTTTTGTCGTCGAGAGTCCAGTGGCGACCACATTCGTGACGTCAGCAAAAGTAAGAATTTTTGCTTATTTTGTAAGCAAAGACGAAATAGTTTATAGAATACGGAAAATTACATTTTCTTAAGTACAAATTCTAAGAACATTTGCTTACTATAAGCAAATGTTCTTAAAATTGTATGGAATACGGTTTACAGCATTAGCTTACGTAAGCAAGTTTTCTTACAAGTTTATGGAATACAGGCCCTGGTTACCAAGACTAGTTCGCGCGTGTTGGTGGAATATCGTGGTTTCACACCACGGTATGGAATTATAGAAAGCTTTTCTATATTTCCATGTATCACAAACCATGATGATTGTAAATGTGATGTATGTATTACGCCTAGATAATACTGACCCTCTCTAGTCGCATCGTCGTGGTCGTAGTCCGCATCGGGATCGGCCATTAATCATGGCAACCCGGGGGCAACCCTTGCCCTGGCCTTGGACTAGCTTAGCTAGATCGTTATCGCAAAATAGCAGAGGTACACATAATATAGCACGTAAGCTACATGCATACTTTACAGCAGCGGCGCTAGTCTTGGTTAACAGCGCGCTTTAACGAGTATTAAGAAAATGGCTAGGCTTGCGTGTAAATTTTAAAAAAAACTTGCGGACGGGCCAACATATTCACTGGGCGTTCCGATTTGTGAAACGCGACATCTATCATCTTTGCGCAAATAATCTCGTTGTGCGATATGTAGGGGAAAACGAGTTAAATAAGAGAAAATTTGTAAAATAGAGTCCAGAAACGTAGACTAGCATATTTAGGTCAAACCGTTACAAGATATCATGCGTTTGCATGTCACGGAGCCTTAAAGTAGCTACGCGAAGAAAATTACATTCTTTAAATTACACATTACTAGAGAGATAGCGGCTTAAATAGTATTATTATTATATAAGTTATAATTTCCATGTACTTCAGAGATCCAAGTAAACCAGCAATTACAAAACTCATCTCAGGATCGATCCTAAATCTTCAGATTAAAAAAAAAAAATACAGCTCTGTTTTAGTGACGTCACAAGTGGGGCAAAACACGTGTTAGCAGACGATGTCTCATTGTAAATGTACATAGCAGAAGTGCACTTAGTTTGTCCTTTCTATGTTTATCGTTACCCATGAGTACACATTTGTTTTATGACATTTTGTAGAAAATGTAACTCAGACCATGAATATATTATTGATTTCCGTAGAAACAGCCAATGATACCAAGTTAAATGAAATAAGTTAATTACACTGTCCCATTTTACACACTTGACAACCATGTCGAACTTTAGAATGAAAAGCTGTACAAATTGCTCACACAACAGCGACATAGCTGTACAAATTGCACACAATACAGCGACATAGCTGCAGCACAATACACTGTTTCAATGAAAAGTCAACATAGGATACGATTGCTCAGAAGCATCCCTGTGTAATAAGTTACTGAATGGGGAACGTCCCATTGTATTTACTTCACAGGCATGCCGAACACTAAACAATCTTTTGTTGACTTTTTATTGAAATAGCTTCTATTATGTTGCTAAGTCGGTGCGTTGTATGCAATTCTTGTAGGCTGCACGCTCTAGTTTGACATGATCGTAAAATGGGACAGTATTTCATTGAAATTTGTATTATTGTCATAGCTGTTTCTACGGGAATCAATACTATATCCATAGTCTGCGTAACATTTTCTTCAACATGTCATAAAACAAATGTGTATTCATGGTAATGATAAACATGAAAAGGACAAAATGCGTGCACTTCTGCCATGTACATTTGCAATGAGATATCGTCTGCTAAGATTTGTTCTGCCCCACTTGTGACGTCACTAAAACGATCCTGTATTTTTGGTCCGTAGAGCATTTAGTATCGATCCTGAGTTGGGTTTTCTAATAGCTTGTTCCATTGGATCTCTGAAGCATATGGGACTTCTAACCTATATAATAATAATATTTAAGCTCATATAGTTCTCTTATTATTTTTAATTTCCAACATTGTTATATTATTTGCGTAGGTACTCTAAACGCAACGTGAACGTCATAATCTAGTAGGGAGACAGTGGCGTAGCGCGGTCGGACTGTTTGGGGGGGGGGGGCTGGGGGGGGGGGGGGGGGTACGGTATACATTGATTGTCTTTTCACGGATCTTTTCCCTTTTTCCGGCAGGTTATTGGGAGGACTAGTGGGAGTGCCACCCCCCCCCCCCCCCCCCCCATATCATGTCTACGCCACTGGGAAGAGAGATGAATAAGTATACATACGTTGGATTTACAAAGAAGCCGCCCAGAACATAGAAGAGGAAGACGATCGGTCCCAGACTGATCAATGTCCGGTTGGCAGTCTCCCACACCACCGAGAGGAAGATGACTGATAGTGAGAAAACAAACATACGGAAGAAATTCTGAAAATTTACTTTTAACTGCTATAATAGACCGGCAGCCCAGAGGTCTTTTGTGCATCGAAAAGCGTACTGATTGCTGAACATATGAATATTTAGAGGAGAATGTAACAAATCCAAAAAATATGAGTCTCCCGGGGTGTACCCGTGGATAAAGGGGGTCCTTTGCGCCTCCAAAGTTTGACACCCTGGGATTGTCCGATGCTTCTATTTGTTTGGGAATGTACCGTGTTCAACATCGCTCACGGCGGGGAGAACGAAACAGATAACAAAAGAATAACTGATGTGTATCTGGCAATTTTACGTTGCCTGTTTCTGAAAGACGAAATACACGTTGATACATTCTTCAGAGCGACACACATTAAAATCCAAAGCATAAAAAGTAATCATAATTGGACATAGAATAGATATAGTACTCCCTTAGCAGGCTCATCTAACAGAATTATGTTTGCTTTAGTCAACAAAGATAAAATAAGGTGAAATCGCAAGAGGCAATTTTTCAAAAATCACAGACAACTGCTCGCTTTCCTGGCACAGAGCTCGGTACGGACAATAGCCAGTCTAGTGGTTACATAACCCGCTTTGAATGTGAATGAATAGCTATTGAAAGTTCTGAATAGATCGCCTTTCGTGGAGGTTCGAAGCGAGCAGTTTCTGTGATTTTTGAAAAGTGACCTGTAGTGATTCCATGACATTTTTCACTTTTTTTGCAAAAGCAAACTTGTAATTTTTGAGATATGCTTCATAAGGAGAATAATAGCTTATCTGTGTCTAAATATGAATCAATTTGGTGCTGTGGTTTTTAGTGAGCGTCGCTCTGAAAAAGTGATAAGTTTCTTTTGGAGCCCAGTTTTACATTTGAATGAACTCCATCCACCAAAACAAGATCAAACAGGGCTTCCACTTAAAAATTAATTTTAAGTCATTACATAAACACCCGTCTCGAAATAGCCGATTGCAGAGGAACCAATATGAGCGCATGGCATAGCGACAGAGCACACACAAACACACACACACTTTCCCCCTATGGTCATGCGTCACGAGGTCGCCTCATTTTGCCTTACAAGCCGATTTGAGATCCTGCGAGAGAATGTCTATTGTCCCTCTACATGCAGCTATGGCGCCAATACACACATAAAACTGACCTTTACGTCTGGTTTTGTGCAGCGATCGTGTCGTATGGGTTCATTTATAACATTTACGTACGGAAATACAATTTCTGAAAGTGGAAGGTCATTTTTGTTAAAACAACTTTGACGAGTCGATCTTCAACATTCAGAGGCAACTGTAGGGTAATTTAACGGATGACATTTGTATCCAATATGTATTCTGTAATCTGTAAGACATATGTGTTAAGTTGCAAGAGGTTTTGGATATAATCCCCGATGCATCAACGTGTATTTCGTCTTTCAAAACAGGCAACGTAAAATTGCCAGATACGCATCAGTGATCATTTTGTTATCTGTTTCGCTCTCCCCGCAGTCAGCGATGTTGAACACGGTACATTCCCAAACAAATAGAAGCATCGGACAATCCCCAGGGGTCAAACTTTGGAGGCGCAAAGGACCCCTTTATCCTCGGGTACACCCCGGTAGACTCATATTTTTGGATTTGTTACATTCTCCTCTAAATATTCATATGTTCAACAATCAGTACGCTTTTCGATGCACAAAAGACCTCTGGGCTGTTTGTCTATAAGGGTCTTCCCGATCGCATAACAATTGCTTAACAATTAGGCCCCGCCCACACGTTGAACCACCCGTCTCAGTCGACTCGAGTACGAACGTGGATTCGATTGATTTGGCGTTCATACTCGACTAAGAAGGTTGACCGAACAGTGGCTTAACGTGTGGGCGGGGCCGTATCGTGACGTAATGCACTTACCAGTCTACTAGTTGACTCGCAAACCGGAAAGTCAATAACTCATTGAAGTGGCCCCGGAACCAAAAGGCGCCAAATTTGACTTTCCGTGTAACTTTTCCAGTCACGGGAACACCGCCGAATTTTTGCCAGAACTTTGTATTTGTTTTGCATTTTAATAGACAAAACGCTTGTGATGTGATTACAAGAATGGAATTCGCATTAAAGAATAAAGTGTTAAGAATATAACCGTAATTATATTGAAGGTGGGGAGATGTGTCATTTATTAAAGCTCCGGACGTTACTACATACTTCAAAAATAGTTTACATAACAATTGCGAGAGTTGAGACACGGTCGATTACAGCTGTGTCCATATGGAAAATGTTATTTCTTTAAACAAAACAAAACTATAATTATTGACTGGACTATTCGTCAAAATCTAAAATGAACTAAACCACTCATCCAAATGTCAACGGATGGAAAATACAATTGATTGTTCGTAGAAATGTTTACAGATGCATTAGTGACGTATCATGGTCGAAATAATTATGGAGAAGGGGGGGGGGGGGACGACAATGAGTTTGGGGCACACTCTGTGTATTTACTTATTTTTTAAAAAATGGTACCCAGTTATTTTTTTTGTATCTTTTGTCAAATGATATCTGCCCCAGGACCATGCACCAACACCGGTAGCTACGCCACTAAGATATATTATGCATAATATTGTTCGTGTGAATAGTTACAGAAAGCGGCGTAGACTGCGTAAGCCAGGAAGAGGATGCCGAGGCTGGTGAAGAAGGTGCCGGTCTGGGCTTCGAGGCCTCCTACGAAATACACTGGCGTCACTGACAGGATCATCAATACTGTTCCCAGTGAACCCTGTAATTGGATAATAATGTAAATAATAAAATACTAATGATGAAAATGATACTACTACTGCTACTACTACTTCTAATACTACTACTACCACTGGCGTAAATCTGTTCGGAAAACACAATGCATTGGAGGGGCGAGCATTGTTTGTGAACAATTGCTCGCCACCCCCCCCCCCCCCCCCTCCCTCCCCCCCCCCCCCCCCCAATGCATTGTGCTTTCCGAACAAATTTACGCCCGTCACTACTACTACTACTACTACTACTACTACTTCTACTACTACTACTACTACTACTACTACTACTACTACTACTACTACTACTACTACTACTACTTCTACTACTACTACTTCTACTACTACTACTACTACTACTACTACTACTACTACTACTACTACTACTTCTACTACTACTACTACTACTACTACTACTACTACTACTACTACTACTACTACTACTACTACTACTACTACTACTTCTACTACTACTACTACTACTACTACTACTACTACTACTACTACTACTACTACTACTACTACCACTACCACTACAACTACCACTACCACTACCACTACCACTACCACTACTATTACTACTACTACTATTACTACTACTACTACTACTACTACTACTACTACTATTACTACTACTACTACTACTACTACTACTACTACTACTACTACTACTACTACTACTACTACTACTACTACTAATACCAATACTACTACTACTACTACTACTAATACTACTACTATAACTATACTACTTTTAATAGATACAAATACCCATTATAATTATGAATATAACAGCGCCCTCATGTCCATAAACAACAACGCTATGCTACTGGATAGTAAATCACACAGTGACACCGCTGTATTCTTTCCACTAGGGACGCCGACGCCACTGGTTACTTTCTAAAGATAAAAATATGCCTGATTATATCGGTTT
Organism: Echinarachnius parma; assembly: GCA_037951105.1. Lineage (NCBI taxonomy): Eukaryota > Metazoa > Echinodermata > Echinoidea > Clypeasteroida > Echinarachniidae > Echinarachnius > Echinarachnius parma. The sequence continues at coordinate 64,640 of JBAMJV010008498.1, forward strand.
TTAAATACCTGTGAAATGGCGGTACCGATGTAATATGCACTAATACAGTACATGCCGTCTAGATGTTCCCGAATCATCAGGGGGAGGTCATCGGCTATGACCTGTGGAAAATAGGTAAGACTATTAAAACAATGTTATACCCATATATATACATAGCTTGATTCAAGAAAATATTGCTATTGAGCGAGCTATTTTGAACAGTGGAAGAGAAACGGGAACATTTTCACGCAGTGTTTGAATTTAGGAGGACATTTTCGATACGTCTCACAATATACGCGTTGCGGTATTGGATGCGACATTGGAGGCTAAAAAGTAGAGCAACATCATCATGATCATCATCATCATCACCATCATTATCATATTTACGTGCGTTGCATTAATGCATATGAAATTGAAGGCTGGAATTTAGTTCATTTATCATCATCATCATCATCATAAACATAATCTTTGATACGTACTATAAGCATGTGCGTTTTAGTTATTGGATGTGAAGTTAGAGGCTAGTTAGTAGAACATCATCATCATCATCATCATCACCATCTTTGATACGTACTACAATTATGAGCGTTGCGTAAGTGAATGTGAAGTAGAATACTAGAGTGAATAGCAGCCCTCTCGCGGCGGCCACTCGCGACTGGTCCAGATTCCCGGTCGGGTTCCAGAAGATGACAGCGGTGACGACGCACATGAACTAGAGGACATGAACATTAGCTTATTAGGGTACAATACAAAAAAACAAAAAAACGTTGGCGCCGCCAACTACCACTACTACTATAATACTACTACTACTACTACTACTACTACTACTACTACTACTACTACTACTACTACTACTACTACTACTACTTGGTTATAATTACCTTCGTCCGGATACTTTAATTTACATTAATTATTAATAGCATTTCATATCAATTAATGCAAGACGGTACCACCAAAGGAAAAAATATAGATGTATCTTTACCGTGAACAATGCAAGTTTATCAGATCAATATTTCCCTTCAAATAATTGGTAGGAAAATGTGGGTTCCCCTTTATCCTTTGTTTATTCTGAAAAAGTCTCAATACATACTTACATCCATTGTTATATAATATATGTCGACTTACTGTGATGGATAATGCCGTGTTTCTGAGAAGCGCTGGGTTCCGGCCAACATGCAAGAAGCCACGGAACATCACAAGTATGTACTGCTTGAACCAGCTAGCCTGATATCTGAATTCAAACAATAAACGAAGAAGTTGTGTCCAGAGGTGCTAGAGGCGCCTTTCTATCAACATTGAGGTAATGATACAAGTGCAATTATTATATAACAATGAAGTTAGCTATGAGTCCAAATCAAAAACGAAATGTTGAACAATTAACTTATATATCCTAATAAATGCGTATGCACAACTTCGGGGAAATGAATTCAATGTTATTTTGCTGTAATGCGCATTTTGGAAGTAAGCTCTTTAAAATAATGTAGGGAATGAAATATGAAAAAAGGTTATACAGATTATAGAAATAATAAATATTAATTAATGCCATGTTACAAACTTCGCACTGGGTAAGATGAAGCAGACTTTATACTACATAAACCAACTAGCCTGATATCTGGAATAAGTATGGCAAATAAACAAACTGAACGGTAATATGTATTCATGAATTGTGTTTTTTCTGTAAGTTTCTGGATGTTGCCGGTCGCATGTTGCCAATGTCATATTTGCAATTGCATTTCGGTAATGGCGAGGTCGATGTCTGAGTTTGCAGATTGGTGACTTTGGCAAAGGACCTTCGGTCATGGGTTTAGGGGGCACGATGTCTGAGTTTGCGGATTGGTGACTTTGGCAAAGGACCTTCGGTCATGGGTTTAGGGGGCACGATGTCCGAGTTTGCGGATTGGTGACTTTGGCAAAGGACCTTCGGTCATGGGTTTAGGGGGCACATTTGTAAGCAGTGGGGCTGAGATCTTTTGCCCGAATATTTATCTTTCCCCGCGTTTTTCACCTGTCAAGCAAATAAAAAAGGTCTTCGTCTTTTAATTTTATTCATGACAATGATTTGTTTTTAATTAATACGATTTTGCCTAAATAAGAGACGGTTTATTTTGCCGGGGAATTACGTCATATTGCCCTAATAAGACAAATTTAACATGAGTTTCCACGAATATGACATATTATATTTGCCCCCCAAAAAAGAAAATATATTTAAAAAAAATGTTTTTTTGCCCGATTTTATTAACCTCTGTTATAATATATTTATTGTACTCTTCTTTATGACGGAAATAAAACTAAATAAAGCAAACAAACAAGCATACATACCCAGACTCCTGACCGTCTGAAAGAAAATCCTGAAGTAAACATTAGGAAATAATTACTTCAGTATTTACATTTTCAAAAAGATCATACTAATAAAAACATTTCCGATTATATATACACAGCTATTTGCAAGAACTGTTTGTAATAATGTTTATTGAATGAGTACTTTGATTTCATGGAATTGAATGAACACATTTGTATTAAATACTCTAGTTTAAAGACATATTGATAATCATGTTAAAACTTTAATATGGTAATCTAGCCTTTATTCTTAACAAAGCAGTATACAAGAATTCAAATGCTAACCCTCTTCGGCATAATCGATTTTTGTACTGCAATTCTTATTGTATTATTACTATTATTAATAACAAGGTATTACATCAATAGTATAAAGAAATAGTCTAAACGATGGTCTACATAAAAAAATAATTATAGAGGTAATGCATGCAAGAAGTAGCATTGTATATGCAGATAGTCACTGTTATCAATGTTATCACTGTTATCAATGCAGAATAAAAAATCTGACTTATGTACAGGTTTACAGGGTAAAAATTTAAGGGGAAAACATTACTACCAACAAAATGCAATGCGCTTTGTTACTCATATGAAGGTCACATTCAAAATAAATTGCGTACAAAATTGGCCATGTAAAGCATCAAATACTGGATTAATGCTACATTTTCTAGATTATATTAAAGGGCTTTGGTATAGAGGGCGCTTCAAGAAATAGTTTTGGACAGAATAGACTCTATTTTATCAAATTCAGTTCAAAAACAGCTAAATATTAATAAATATATCAGCTCAGAATATATGTGGGATTCCACATCTATTTTTATGATTTAATAAAAATAAATGCCTATACTTTTCCAAAAATGTACAAAAGAGGTTTTTTTTTAAGTTGTTGAAGATCTCTCTATAGAATCATAACCGATGCGTTTTTAGAGAGCGCTATTTTGTGTTGTAATGGCTCTTTTTTAATTGATTGATTGATTTGTATTTTCCGTTAGGAAAAATACAACAAATATAAATACAAGTTTAAAGTGTAAACAACGGCTGGATGGCCCATGTTCATGGCACTCCTGGTCTTCCAAGTGATAACAGGCTTTTTACTTAGGTATTCGTTTGTAATTTTGTATACCTTTCGAGCATGGTGGAGTAATAACCATTAATTACAGTAAGTAATGTAATGGTGCATGTTTGGTTACTACAATACAGTTTGAAGAAAAAAATGTAATATCCCTTATACGTGCATAAGTATGTTTTATATCATCGTAAATAGCGCACTCGTGCGATGACCTTATGTTTGAGATATGACATAGCTTGACTTGACTAATATACCTGTATGTGGCACATATGAAAGTAATTGGTCTAAACCAAAACAAAAACAAAAACAAAACATTGCAAAGTTGGCACTATGTATCCCCTTTGGGCATGAGATCGCCAAATGCGCCAAAATCGCTTGTGTAGTGTAGGGTTAAACATGCATCAATCATCATAGCTAATTTAATTCCAATACCTCAATGACTGCATGCCTGTTTAGTTCCGTAGCAAGCTGTTGGTTAGCATTCTCCCAATGGCGAGTCTTCTTGAACTTCCCTGCCAACGACTGTTAGAAAACGGAAATAGAACTTACAGAATTGAACATTAATTTGGCAGGTTTTTGTCAGATAGTGTAGCGTGTGTTGACTCTATAAGGAGTGTAAGATGTGGTAGAGAACAGGTTAAAGAAGACAAATTACATATACATCGGAACTCAAACCAGAGGCTTCTTGAAAGCTGCAGCAGCTAGACCGGTGATGACACCAACTAAGCTACAAAGCCCCGTATAGTTGGTGTCTCATTCAATGTTCGGGCTAGTCAGCTGAAAAAATGCCACATACTCGTTCGAAGAATACTGACCTAGGACAGACGTTATTTTAATATATTTTTTAATTGAATGGTTTATAGATAATAATCATGGGGTTTATTTGATAATAATTTCGCTGGGACGGATTGATAACAATTCGTTGGGAATATTTGATAACAATTATTTCGTTAAATTAGAAGTTATTTACCATTTTTACAAGGTCAGTGATTGGATTATTCTACAAACTCACACGGCGCCATCTACGAGCGGTTTCACATTGGCGAAAATGCGTGATTTCAATCATGATTTTAGTTATTTTTGGAAGCACGAATCGCGGAATTAAAATCATGGTCCAGAGGTGTTTTCAAATCATTATTCACTCAAATCACAGTGAGAATCTCTAGTCTGAACGGCTTGACCTCCAAAACATGATTTGGGAGGCAGAGCTTACGTGACCTTACATGCACTTCCGCCGATAAACCGGGCGCTCTTGCGCATGCATGCAGTACATGTATGGATAAGTCTCCAAACTTCGCGCGTATTGAAAATTCGCGCATCATAGCAGCGATAAGCAAAAATACGAGCACGGATACGGCGACGGAAATATCGGACGCCAAATGAAGGAGCACACATTACTTACTTACTTTATGGTATAATGTTAGGGCTAGGGAATGGTTTAGGGCTACGTTTAGGGTTATGGTATATGAGGTTTGATGTAGGGCTAGGATTAGAGTTAGCTTTAGGGATACTGTTAGGGTTATGTATTTATGGTTATGGTTAGGATAAGGGTATACTTAGGGTAGGGTAAGGGTATGGTTTAGGGCAGCGTTAGGGTTATGGTTTATGACGTTTTGGTGAGGGTATGGGTTAGGGCTAGGGATACAGTCCTGTAGAAAGTCCTATATTTCGTGTATTAGACCTGGAGACGTTCATTAGTCCAATGTTTTTTGTTTTTTTATAATTCATGTTCTAAATGGTTTCGTTATAAAATTCAGCGAGGTTTACACCTTGGCAACCTTGGGCAACTTTTGTATAAGCATTATAAAGACAATTAGCTAATTCGCGTATTTCTGAAAGTCAGGGGTCATTTTCTATGTAAGAATAGTACAATAGTAATCAAAACAATTATTCTAGGGTATTTTGGGGCAAAGAATCCATTTCCGGTGCTCATTTGCATATCCCGTATGGGCTACACCCTGAAATCCAAGATTTTTAGCCGTTTCTTAACCGATTTTGATCAAATAAAGTTTGATTCACTAAACTATGCTGTCACTAAAATTGTACGCTCTTCCAAATTTTACACTTAGTTTTTCATTATCTAACAATTAATTTTGGTGCAGCGCCCTCTATACCAAAACTGAACTACCCCTTTAAACTCTCAGTTGGACTTACAATTATAGAAAGCCATTATTTGCTAAATAAATTGCATAGTATTACAATATTTGTTTTAATAAGACACTGAACCTAGCTGGTTTACAAGCACAATATTTATTTATAATCAAGGACATTTAATATTATTGGTGTACATTTTTTTACAATTCTAAAATACGTGCATTCTTGCTCTTGAATATCATTTCATTCTAAGGAAACAAATGGATTCCTATGAAACTTACGCCAAATAAATTTAAGTTTAATTTAAAATTTTTATGAAACACCCCACGGGTGTTGAAACAAAACTAACTCCACTAAGGGTGCAAAATTGCAGTGAGGCAAATACAAAACGCGCTCCGCTAGGGTTGTATAATTGCACCCATTATTGTTACAAGGGTTCACATCTAAACCTGCATTTTTGTGTAAAAAGATGAATATCTAAATATAAACTTACATTGACGCGTCTCACACATGCTCTCTCCTGACCAGGTACTATGGATAGTAGATGGATGAAATAGTCTGGAGGCGAGATGTGATCTGGACAGTGAAACCCCATGTCATCGAAGTAAGAGAGACTCTGATCACGCAGACCAATGTACGCTATCTGCCCCTCAGCTAGTAGACAGAGACTGTAACAGGAAGGTTCATTTTTAATTCCGGAAAAAGATTTTAATAATAATGAATTTATACAGTAATGAAATATGAAATATTATTACAAATGAGACTATAAAAGGTAAAATATGTTGACATCTATGATCCTGCTAGATTAGCTCAGCCTGAATAATATCGACTTTTTTTATTTTCCTTAATACTTAACTCTCTAACTCTATAAACTTTCTTATTAATTGTGTAATATGACAGTCATTTCTTCTTTCAATTATAAATATTATAAGACAAACCCAACACACAAAAAACACACACATACATATTTACTTTCTAATTTTATAAAGCTTTCTTATTAATTGTGTAATATGGCAGTCATATTTTATTTTCAATTATGAATATCATAAGACAAACACACACAAAAAAGCATAAACACACATACACAAACAACGAACATATAACGAAGCAAGGACATGTGATTAAGAACTCACTTATCAAAGAGATTGAAGACATCGGCAGACGGTTGGTGAATGGTGCAGATGATGGTGTATCCTACAGCCGCTAGATCCCGTAGATTCTCGACCAATGTGGCGGCCATGTAGGAATCTAGGCCAGTCGTTGGCTCGTCGAGATAGAGTAGCCTGGGCTCAGCGAACATCTTTAAAAAAAACAAAAACATATTGAACATTGAATTTGATTCGTAAAAGAGCCTGCATGGACCAAGTCATCGCAATCCACAAACTTCCCAAAGACAATCATTTAATTTCGCTGAACTAACAATGAATTGTGCAGATTATGTTGCATCCTACAACCGCCAAAAATATAGATCCCAAAGAATCTCGACCAATGTGGCAGCCATATAGGAATCAAGCAAGTCCTTCGTTGGCTCGTCGAGAAGAAGTAGTTTGGCCGGATATCAGCCGCGAACATCTTCAAAAAAAAGGAATCATGCACAAAATAGATATATTGTATTTAAATGTGTACAAAATACTGGAACAAGGGCAATTCCTTCACAATTTGCAGATAATCAAGTCACTAACTTCCCAGGGACAATCGGATTTTGACGTTATATCATATAGCAGCTAAATCCTGAAGATTATCGACAAGTCTTGTGTCCATATCAAGAAGTCTGGGCTTAGCGAACATCTTTAACCCATCAGTGCCTAAGGCCCACATATTTGTGGTTTGGTAGTCCTACATTTTAACAATTAGAAGACTAGTTGTGTGAAGTGTACAAGAAGAAAGAGCATACATTTCTCTATGTTTAGAGCCCTTTTTTGTTACTCTACCTGCTTTAGTTATTTTGTAATGATTTATATTATTGCGTAAATCGCTATGATATGAAAAATCCTTAAATTGGCAACACATTGTGATATTTTGAAAGCAGATATTGGCGTTCAAATTGTGCAACTTTGCGGCAAATTCACTTCATATTTGTCTTAAATTGTAATAACTAAATATTTTCCACCTATTTTTATGTCATTAATAGGTCGACGAAATTTAGGAGTTGCCAATTTGTAGAGGAAAACAATGATTAACTTTGTCTTAAAATAGCTCTCGTCCTTCATGGGACAAGATTAAAAATGACTAAAATGTGCATTAATGTGTAAAATAGATTGAATTGGACATGTCATAATTTATATGCATGATTGAAGGCCCTTCGTTAGTTTTTCGAAAAAAACAACCGCCTAGGATCAGCGGACATATTTCAAGAGTCCCTCACTTCTCACACTTTAATTGGACTTCACAGAAGATGAATGGTGCATACAACTTTAACAATTTTTTTAAATTATGGGGATTGTTACGTAACCATGGTAACGTACCTTTGATGCTATGGAAACGCGCTTCCGCTCGCCTCCGGATATCCGCTGTTTTCCTCGGATCAGAGAGTGTTCACACTTCTTCAACATAAACTGGAAATGAAATAGATTTGCATTATAATGTACATGAAAAACATATTGGCTGCGAATCCAAACTTGATAGCAGTGTTCCCACCCATAGCATATTTCCTAGAAGTTACAACGTCTTCCGCAAGGATAGAAACCAGCATGGAGGTGGCGTATTCGTTGCAGTACACGAATCTCTGATTGTCACCAACTGTCCCGAGTTTGATGTGGATTGTGAGCTCATCTGGTGCAACATCCAGTTTACTAATGCGAAACCGCTGTACATAGCCAGCTTTTACCGTCCACCTAGTAACCGGAAACAAGGCTTAGATGAACTTCACCAATCTTTGTCCAAACTATTGACTAAACATCGACGTAGCCACCCGAACATCATCATCGGAGGCGATTTCAACCTCCCTGACATCAACTGGTCATCATGCACCACGTCAAACCCTCCTACTGCGAGCTACCACCAGCATCTACTGGATCTTTTGCTCGAGCATTCTCTGATGCAACTCGTCAGGGACATTACGCGGCCTGAGTCTAGCAATGTCCTGGATCTTGTCATAACCTCCAATCCTGGATTGGTGTCGGAGGTATGTGTTCACCCAGGCATCTCGGACCACCACATAGTGTCATTTACCTTCTCGGGTAACCCAAGAACTGCTCCCAAGCCACCCAGGAAAGTCTTCCAGTTCCACAAGGCCGATCAGAAAGGGCTCAAGGATGCTGTCGACAAGTTCACCACCAACTTTCTTCTGTCATCCCCAGAACTCAACTCTGTCAATGAAAACTGGACCACTATATCAAATTTTCTCAACAACTGCATGTTAGATTATGTTCCATCTAAAATGACAAAGAACAGATTCCACCTCCCTTGGATTAATCACAGCTTGAAAAGGCATATGCGGAAGAGGGACAGACTCTTCAAAAAAGCACGAAGTCGTCCCAGCACCTCATCGTGGCACGCATATAGACAGCACCGCAACAAAGTTGCCAAACTAGTAAACCATGCACACCAGGAATACATCAACAACGTGATCGGAAACAGCCTCACTGACAACCCCAAGTCTTTCTGGTCTTACGTAAAACTCAAACGCTCCGAGAACATCGGAATTCCTCCTCTACGCAAAGAATCCAAGCTGTACGCCTCTGACAAGGACAAGGCAGAATGTTTGAACTCGTATTTCCAATCTGTCTTCACTGAGAAACAAAACCAGCAAGAGCACATGCATGGGCCTTCTCCTTACGGGAACATTGGTCATCTTCATGTCCATCGTCCTGGAATTGCGAAGCAACTATTGCAGCTCAACCCAGCAAAGGCAAGTGGACCAGACGAGTTACCACCCAGACTCCTGAAACTGATCGCCCACGAGATTGCTCCAGCCTTGGCTTTCTTGTTCCAGCAAAGCCTTAACACCGGTGTCGTCCCTACACCATGGAAACAGGCTTTTGTAACACCCATCCATAAGTCGGGCGACAAATGCAATCCTTCCAACTACAGACCAATCTCGCTGACCTGCATCTGTTGCAAAGTGATGGAGCATGTTGTCCTCAGCCACATCTCCAAACATGTATCATCTAACAACATCCTGATAGATGAACAGCATGGATTCAGGCAGAAGCTCTCCACTACAACTCAACTCATATCAGCTACACACGACTGGGCACATACCCTTCAAAGGAGAGGTCAAACCGATGTTGTCTTCTTGGACTTTCGGAAGGCGTTCGATCGTGTCCCCCACCAACATCTTCATACCAAACTACAACACTATGGTATCACTGGAGACACATCGCGCTGGATAATGGCACTCCTTTCAAACAGGCAACAAGCAGTAACAGTAAATGGATCGAGATCATCTTAATAATAATAATATAGAGCACTTATAATGCGCCATGAATCTAGTAAACTATTCTCAGGCGCAAATAGAAATGAAAAGGAAAGGAAAGGAAAGGAAAGGAGAGAGAAATAGAAATATAGTCCCTAATCAAATGCTAATTTAAACAAAATTGTCTTTATACCTATTTTAAAAGACTCAATTGATGTCGTATTTCTAACATTAACTGGCAAAGAATTCCATAATGTTGGTGCTGAGTACAGAAAGGACTTTTCACCTGCCAACGATTGAACTTTTGGTACTGATAACATATTACAATTCAGGGAGCGAAGATTTCTATTTGGTACATATACACTTACCAAATCTAATACATATTGAGGAGAACGACCATTGAGAGCTTTCCATGTCATAATAAGTATTTTGTACATTATTCTCTCTTTCACAGGTAACCAATGCAGGTCCTTTAAAATAGGAGTTATGTGAGAAAACTTAGGAATACCAGTAAGAACTCGTGCGGCAGCATTCTGAGCCCTCTGTAACTTAGCAAGTTGTGTGACTTGTGCATTATATAACAGTGAATTACCATAATCTAAACGTGATATAACATAAGAATGAATAACAGAGGCAGCTACTTCTTTTGAAAGTGATTTACGAATACTACTAATATTGCGAATATGATAGTACACTGAACGACACGTTGCATTAATGTGAGATGACATTGACATAGTAGAATCAAATTGTACACCTAGATTTCTAACATTTGACACTGCTTGGACGTCTACGTCACCAATTTGTATTGAATTACATTGAATCTTACTACGATGCCTTTGAGATGCAACAACTATAAATTCACTTTTATCATCATTTAACTTGAGTTTATTGTTTATCATCCATCGTCTCATATCTGCTATGCAGGATTCAAGTTTTCTCTTGGCCATTACTTCACTATCAGGTTCGGAAAGTTTAAATGATGTGTAAAGCTGTATATCGTCGGCATATAAATGAACATTTACATTATGACGACGAGCTATTTCTGCAAGGGGAGTATTATAGATAGTAAAAAACAACGGTCCTAAGACTGAACCTTGGGGTACTCCGTATAGGAGCTCCTGTTCAGAGGAGAATGAGTCATTGACTCGGACTGATTGCTTCCTGTGACACAAATATGAATTTATCCAAGATAGTGCTAATCCTTCCACTCCAAGCATGTCAAATCGATGGATAAGGAGATCAATGTCAATGGTGTCAAACGCAGCTGACAGATCGAGCAATACAAGGAATACAGCGTGCTTTGAATCCATGGAGAGAAGGATATCATTATGAACCTTTGTGAGGGCGGATTCAGTGCTATGGTACTTTCTATAAGCAGACTGAAGAGGTTCTGTTAAGCTGTTATGATCCAGATAGGTCTGGAGGCGACAAGCGACGACTCGTTCCAGAACTTTGGACTGGAATTTTAAGTTTGAAACCGGTCGGTAGTTCTGGAAAGAATCCGGATCAAGGCTTGGCTTCTTCAAGAGTGGTTTTATGATTGCTTTCTTGAAAGATAAAGGAAACAAACCGGATTCAAGGGACCGATTAACTATTAATGTAACATGTGGTACAATGTCTTCAAAATGTTTCTTAAGCAGCCACGTTGGAATTGGATCATGAGGGCTGTACGTAGATGGCGAATTCTTGATGATCCTGGCGACTTCATTCTCTGATGCTGGCGTAAAGCTGGATAAACGACAGTCAACCCTAGGTTGCTGGTCCTCGGGTGTTGGCAAATGAGCTAGTTGAGAAGCAGCCAAGTCCAATTGAGCACGAATGTTGACGATCTTTTGGAAGAAGAACCTGTTAAAAGTCTCAGCGAGATCTCTCTCATCCGAATGAGCAGGAAGAATTGACTTTTTGCCGCGGTGAAGGGCATCATTGACGACTTTGTACACTTCTCTTTGATCTGAGCTGTTCTTTATTGCGTCTTCCAGATTCTTGTCCTTGGCTTTCTGTATCAATGAAGAGACAGCAAGTCTCTGTTTGACGAAGGATTCTCTGTCAACAACAAGTTTACTCTTCCGCCATTTCTTCTCTAGTCTACGTCGTTGTCTTTTGGCATCAGCAATCTCATCTGTAAACCAGTGATTCATAGGGCGATCAACAACCAAGCATGATTTTACTGGAGCATGTTTGTCTAAGATTTTAGTCAATGATGTATCATAGTTATCACTGAGCTCATCCAGACTCTGAGACTCATCGGAAGATAACTCAAGTGATTGCAATTCATTGGAAAATGCAGAATGATTGATTGCTTTAAGTTTCCGAAAAGTTATCCTTTTCTGCGTTTTTGAAGGTGGTTTATTCATATTTAACACACAATGAACGGCTGCATGATCGCTGATAAATGTTGATATTTCCACCGATTTCACCAATGTTTCTGATTTTCTGGATATAACATAGTCGAGGATATGTCCACTCATATGAGTAAAATCTGTGACATCTTGACGAAGATCAAAGGTGTTCAGAATGTCAACGAATTTCATGGTATTCACATTCCCTTGGTCATCCCAATGGATGTTGAAATCACCCATTATGAGAATCTTCTGAGAGGAGACACAGAGAATCGATAGCAGGTCCTCAAATTCCTGAAGAAAATTTGCAACAGTACATCTGTTCTTCTGACTATAAGGAGGTCTGTATACAATGACTAGATTTATAGGATCCCGATGGGTGTTTCCAGGCAGCAAGGTACAGCACATACACTCGAAGCTGGCAAATGTTTGGGAAGTTGCTAACACCAGCTTCAACGAATCACGATAGAGAACCGCTAAGCCACCCCCTTGACGATTTGGGCGTGGGACTTGAAGAAACTTGAATCCCGCAGGTGTAAGGTCCCCGATGGTTTTCTTATGCCTTTCCGAAGACGTAAGCCAAGTCTCGGTTAAGCATATAATGTCCAATCGATGATCGGTGATATGATCTCGGATGATGTCAGCCTTATTGCAGACTGACTGGGCATTGATGAGCCCAATTGTGCAGCTCTCCTTGCGTTGACATGTCCCGGCATCAACTCCATTCACACAGAGATCGGGAGTACGCGAGGAGACAGTTGTGGCAGGATGTTGTTTCCTCTTCTGCTTTCTCCTTCCACCGCGTTTTCCACGGTGTGCTTTGCTGGCATAACTCCGTGAAGAACTACGCTTCCAATGCAATGTGGCATGATGTCGAGAGATACCATACCTCCATATTCTGTCCAGGATATCTGGCTGAAGAATAGACGACACGTGTTCATATCGCCTAAGTTCTGGTGGTTCATAGTGCAGGGGAGGAGTATGAGCATCACGTTGACTATACACCTCCGTCCGATGACTGGAGACCTCCGGCCCAGGGTTAGGATGGACATCACCATCGATAAGCAGAAATGCATGAAATCTCGAGTTCGAATTCGGGTAGTATGATAACTGGGGACCAATGTATTTTTTAGCCTTGTGTTTGGCATAAGAACTAGAGTCACTAATACTCAGCTCAGTACAGGATAAAGTTAGCTTAATCCTTTGTTGAGACTCTATTGAAGCCAGCACCAGCATCAAAAGAATAGCTCCAGTTCTTTGTAGACATCCCATGATGTTGCCGTATCAGTAATCCATTTAGAATAGAATCTATTCTTTTCATTTCACACATCAGCAAACTTGAGTAAGCTCAATGAATGAATAGTACGTAGTGTATATGGTGTATACATGTACTATGTATAATGGCTGCCACTATACCATTCCAGAACTGTGGCGAAAAGTTTGTTTGCTTGATACATCACAAATAATGAGTTAAAGATGAAATTTCGGAGTCCAAGTAAATCCATGAAGGTTCATGAAGCACTAGTTAAACATATATAACTCAAGGCTGTGAATAACTGGTAGAAATAAAGCAAAGTTTGGAGAGCTGAGAAAGTAGTGTGTCGCCTATCAGGCGCGCACACTAGTAAAGTACAATGGAGGGCAGTAACATCTTGGAGGGCAGTAACATCTGGTGTACCCCAAGGATCGGTGATCGGTCCAACCCTGTTCCTGCTTTACATCAACGACATCACTGAGAACATCCAGTCCAGAATGCGCCTGTTTGCAGATGACAGTGTGATCTACCGTGACATATCATCCGAAGACGACCACAGTATCTTACAACAAGACCTACACACCTTGGCAGATTGGTCCACCAAGTGGCTCATGGCATTTAACATCAGCAAATGTGCTAGCCTCACCATCTCCAGGAAGCACAAGCCTAGCATCCATGAGTACTACCTGCACAATGAGACCATCCCAAGGGTAGAACAATACAAGTACCTAGGAGTTACTGTTTCAAAGGACCTTCGTTGGGCTTCTCACTGCCAGACCATCTTGCACAAGGCCAACAGAACCCTAGGACTGCTGCGGCGAACACTGTCCCCATGCTCGAAAGAAGTGAAGAACAGGGCATACCTGGCCCTTGTACGCCCGCAACTTGAGTATGGCTCCGAAGCCTGGAACCCGTACAACTCCACTTCAATTCAAGGGATAGAGCGAGTGCAGAGAGCAGCAGCCCGCTTTGTGCATCAAGACTACAGGAGGAGCACATCAGCCTCTGCACTTGTAACTGCACTTGATTGGGACCTCCTGCACACACGCCGGATCCTTGCACAGACTACCGTGCTGTTCAAAATTCACCATGCACTTGTCAGCATCTCACCTCCAGTCCTCATCGTACCAGCCTCGTACTTTGGGAGAAACGACCACAACCTCAAATACTCAATACCACAAGCCACAATAGACCCCTACAAATTCTCCTTCTACCCACGATCCATTCGAATCTGGAATCAACTACCAAGCATAGCAGTCAACTCAACATCTGTGACTGCTTTCCAGAAGGCTGCCCTACCAGCTCTTAGATGCATGCAGCCTCCGGTGGGATCCAGGATGCTGTAGATCAGAGCTTGGTTTTTACTTGCACTTAAACACTCCATTTCTTATTGTATATAATGGACATTCACCTACACTGTAAATACCCTCACTTTTCACGTCGGCCATTGACGTCACATCACTAGTCATCCCAGTTTAGCTTCCCCAGTGAGCTGCTATAGGGATTATCTCTTCAAGGTTCAAGGATCACTGGCACATTCGGGCAAAAGACCTCAGTCCCCTGGAGAAAAACGTGCCCCTACACCCATGGGCATGGTTTTGCTGTTCTCCTCCTAGTCAAATATCAATCGCTTACACAAAAGGGCACTATGCAGAAACATGGAGGACCATTCTCTATTGACCCAAAACGTGCACGTAGAGTACATCCCCGGTGCCACATTAATTGGAAAGCCACAGCTAAATTGCTTTGGGGGATTTTAATGTATTGAAAGGCAAATGCCCCACACATGCATATAAGGGTAGCGCACTGAGCAATAGAGCCACTTACGTATACGATGCCACCGCACAATACAATGGGCATGGTCAAGTACTATATTATGCTTACAACCATGCACGTGGCATACAAGGGGTAGCTTCAACGCAAGCACTTGGCACGTTTGGTGTTACATTGGTAAATGTGACCCCTTTTTCCGAAAGGAACACTTACACGAGGAAGTATCCGTCCTTCTAACATGTATAAACACAACGTTTACGATACATTTAAACATATATAAAGCAATACCCAAATTCTGCATCAAGGCAGCGATCCGGTAAATAAAGTGTCCTTCAGAAGGCTTACATCATAATTTCATTTACCGATTTGGGTTTAATTTGAAGCTCCACATACCATTGTGTCAGGTTGAACAAAAATATTACTACGGTTGAAATGTTCCATTAAATTATAATATAATTGGAACCAGAAATTGTTTACAAATATTACATTCATTTTCTATAAGGGAGTCAACTTTTAACTACGGATGAAATGTCCCCTAACAATTTTAAAAATATAATAATAATTAATACAACAGCACCGTAAGCCTCAACAGACTTAAACACTAATCATTTATAACTGCACATACGTTTTCGATAACGGCGTCAACTTTAGCCTGTTTCGCTGCTTCCGGAAGCCGCCGTGACATCGTGAGAGTAGCCTGGATCAAAATAATAGCGTAAAATATGTACTAAATAACATTGTGTAATATTTTCTTTTACGTGAATTCATTTTTAAAAAATAAAAATTTACTATGTAACCATAGTAATAACTATTTACATGATCACAACATGTTTATGTATATTATTCACTGGATATTATATGTAGTTAACATTAGTCTAAGAGCAACTAATGGAATTGACATGAACAATATTAAATTAACTTGAGACATAAAACATAACAATAACATTTAGCTTTCTTTATATCAATTCTAAAGGAAAAGTGATGCGTGGTTAATAAAATGTGCATTGGTGTGATCTGATATGGTAAGAAAGTATGTGTGAAAATGTCAAGTTAATTGGATGTTATTTGGCCGAGAAATGAGCAAACATGCAAAGTGATATTTATTTACTCATTGCACTTACTTTGTACACGGTTGAAAAGGTCCAGTAGATAATTTCATATCCGAACACTTAAAAACAATTTAAACAAATATCTTTTGAACGAAATGGACACTTGAAAAACCGACACCAGTCCCATGCTTTCATTGTTAATACGAATAAAACAAGGAATGAGGGAACCTCTAGAATTCCAACTGGATTTTGAGGATTTGGACAATGTTACTAGGTCCCTTTAAGTATTATAATAAATCAAAAGCAAGAAATACTCACACAAAACGTGAGGTATTCTCTGGTCGTCAACATATCGGGTAGTATATCATGTTGCTGTACGTAGCCAATCAGCTTGCTCGTTGCTCTGCCGTATTGTCCAATAGGGATCCCGTTCAGATACACGCGACCTGTGACCTCGATTCCGCCCAACCCTCGCTGGTTGAACACGTTCAAGAGCGTGGTTTTACCCGCCCCGCTTTAGTTTAAAAGAAATGTCAGTGATTTTGTATAGCAATATTGTTACAATGTAAGAATAAACAGTATTAGGTCTACTTTTTGTTTGGATCATTTCTAATCAACCGTATTTACAACATACTACCATTGTACGTAAAAGTGATAACAAAATAATAACTATACATAGCGTTTTTACCCATTCAGGACTGGGAATGGAATACTCTAGCTAGGGTCTATGGAGAATACATGTTATATCAAGCTCAAATGGAAGGATCCACAGGGCAGCGTACGTGCTTGAAGAATGTGGGGACAATTCTTAAAGCAATTTGATGTTGGTTTGTAAATTTATAACACGCATTATAAATAGACTGCAACACGATTGTTTGAAGGTCCGGCTAAGGGGCGTAGCTACAGGGCGGCCTGGGAGGGGGGGGGGGCACGTTCCCCCCACAAATTGTATGTGCCCCCCCCCCCTCTAGGTGCCCACCCCCCCCCCCCCCCCCACTGAAAATTCATGCTTGATTTTTAAAAAAATTGAATGAAAAACAATGCCGTTAGAACAGTATAATACAAAGAAAGAGGGTTCGAACCAAATCTCTGGTTCGAAGATGCGCCATCATGATCTAGATTAGATACCGATCGCGCAATAGTTTACAGTTCACACACTTTACTTCACAAACGTCCGTTACCGTAAGTCAATTAAGTTAATGTACCGTTAATTACTAAGCTAGTAGTTTAGCAACGTGTGATGACCGATAGTAATATATCCATAAGCACTTCCATCAAGTTAAAGTACTGTTTTCTATGTTACAAATACAAAATCGAGCGTGAGATGCGTCTCGTAATGATACCCAGGGTCATGTAATATTTTGTGAGCGTTTGCAGTAGTATGTCAGGCCAGGCCCACCCCTGCAATTAAGTCAAGGTACTTACTGTATATCGCCACTTTTGGTTTAAAATATGGCATATTAGGGGCAGATTTGTGTCATGTTTGTGTAAATATTATTATGTTTGAACTGTAAACATCTGATGAGAGCATAGACATTTTATTCTTCTTTTTTCGAATCATGACACGTTAACTCTGATTCTTTCAAATTGATTTCAAAGGTATGGATGGCATGACGTGCACCAAATTGCACCATTTATATATAAATGCAAAATATTCCTTACCGTGGGAGGGGGATGCTCTGCCCCAGCCCCCGGTCGCTTCGCTCCCTCGAGACCGTTGTTGGCCTTGTTGTTGGATCATGCATAATGTGGCATAATGGTTTATGTTGGAACTGTGTATAACACTAAATGTTACAATAATATTTGTTTGTGTGTGTGTGTGTCAATTATTTGTTAAAAATGTCTAGTCAATCAAATCATAACATGCTTACCCAGATACAGTTAATCTTAAGCCCGAATTTCCTATCTAGTTATGCACCAGATTGCGCAATTTCGAGTCCAAAAATGAAAAAGCTCCCTACCGGGGTAGGGGGACACACCCCTCCCCCCGCTCAGTCGCTTCGCTCCCTCGCAATGTCTTACTCTCACCTCTGGCTCAAAGTTGGCAACCCTGTAGCTATTATGTTGCCTCTACATTTCAGCTACCTCCAACAGTTGAAAAGTAAAATTATATATTATGCCCCGCCACGAAAATGTAAAAATGCAAAAGGATAATTTCCTCGCCGCTTCAATTAAAATTGGCTAAACTTGTGGCCTTACGTATGTGCAGATATATAGTAACCAATGCTTTTTACGGAAAAGTAGTCAAATAACACACTGCATTCGTTATAAGTGTATTTATTCTAAATAACACCGCTCGGCAGTTCGTGAAAAACGTTTTGTCCTTTTTGTTGCCCAATTATTTCATTTTGTCCTTTTGTTATTTTTGATTTTCTTAAAAAGTAGGGCATATATGGGGATTTTAAATATATCATCGGATAGGTATTAAAGTACTCTATCTGAAAATAAAATAAAATAAAAACAAAATAGATATTTAATGATAATATCGGCCAATTTGCCCTTTTAATTGCCCAGCGAAAAAATGTGGGTATGTTCACAGAAGGATTTCATGATATCCAGTAGGCCAAAATTGCCAGGTCATGTATCAAATTAAATGTCTGTTCACCCTCTAAATGATAATAGTATGCAAAAGCCACAGTTTCATTGTCCTTTAAGGGTAGCAGCGATGTGCAAATTGTGAACATTGAACCTTTATTTCTTAGTGTGTATGGTGAAAAAGAATAAAAAAGCACGAAAGAAAAAACCCAAATCGCTTGTCTAAACGCACGTTTAGACAACGTTTTGACTCAGCACTAGTATTATAAAGTAAACCACGTACCTGCTTCCCATAAGCGCTGTTAGGGTCCCAGGCTCTGCCACGCCACTCACTGGAGGGAAATATAAACACATGTCAACATCGAAGGTCTAAATTCCTCAAGCCGCTAAATTTACTTATTTAAAACATTCCTTTAGGCACATTCCTTCTCCAACTTGATACAGTCAGTATGTGTGATCAGGAACATTGTCAATGTGTCTTACATATAATTGTGTGTATATCCGTTTACAATGCATCTGTAGTTACGTACTGTTTTTTCATCTAAAAACTAAACTTTAGCCGACACTTCACCTCCCCTCCCCCCCCCCCCCCCCCCTCTCCCAGTGGCGTGGCACCGATAGGTGGAGGGAAAGGGGGGGCATGAAGGTCTCCAATGAATCGACATATTAGATGTGTAACGTGTTGTTTGTTTGTTTGTTTGATTTATTTATTTAAACACGGCAATAAAAACTCGCTATTTGTCGTATTTTAAGTTGTGTGGTTCATGTAGTACACTGGGTTGTGTTAAGTTGTGTATTTCCTTAATACGCAACTTAACACACACCTGTGCATATACGAATCACACACCTTCATCATGTTTATTTCATCTTATTTGCAGAAACGGGAAATCCCTTCATAAGATAAATAAATGCATGGAGCGTGCCCCCAATAATACATGTCCCCCCCCCCCCCCCCCCCCCAACAAAAAAACAACAACAACATATAAACAAACAATAAAAACATACAAACGAATAAACGAAACAAGACACAACAGTTCAATTTCCATATGTAACATCTTCAAGTATGAAAGCTTACCCCCTTTTAAGATGTGCTTCATAGGGGGTGTCGGATATCCGCGTAGCACTTCGCTAATGGATCTGGATGGGAAATGATTCACGACCACGTTTTCCCACGACAAAGTCAGTTGCAGTTCGGGAGGAACACCGATCAACGAGCCCGACGGTGACCGATAACCACCACCACCGCCCGATGTCGGAACCGATGGCGGGACGGCCATGTTGACGTCGAGATGTCTGTCTAAAGCTTCGATTTCATCTTCGACGCGATTACCCATTGCGTTCTTTCCTCAATTGTCAGTATTCCAACAACAAAAAATGCACGAGCAAGGTTGTTAGCAATGCACTGCCCAGCTAACTGTTGCGTACGATATTTTCTGAAGTTGTAAACCAATTCGTTCCATACGCTCGGCCCAAACAGGTAATCGGTTAAGTAATACCATGCAAAGCAATCATTCCCCAAATAAGTATTAGGTTTAAGCCGTTCCGGATTGGTTGATTTGGCTATAATAATGTATTCTCTATAGACCCCAGCCCGAGTATTTTCGGGGAAAGTCCAGCAGGGGTAAATAGACTTGCTCCGGAGCACGAACCAATGTTTCGCTTTTACGACAAATCGTTCTTTATATGCTCAACCATGGAATTACTATACCATGCTCAGTGTGCATATCACGTAGCCATCCGATAAATGCGTTCAAGATTATAGATCAGGGCGTCCTTTTATACTTAATTCATGTTCTTTTAAACCAGTGTCCCACCGAAGGTACACTAGCTAATGACTGTTAGATACACGGATAATATTGTCAGACAAATAAGTGTATGATACAAAATACGCGTCGAATAAGCGCAGCATTGTATCAGAGTACAACTATTTTAGTGTCATAAACATACCAGCACAACATATATTAATATACAGGTACTGACCGGCGGAATCGCCGCAGCCGCGTAAACGCCGCATGCCGACTTTGAGCATTGAAATTGAAACAAACAAAAAGTGGGAGAAAAGTGCGCTAGGGAAACTGGCGACAAAAAAAGCGGGAATAACGGCCGAAAACCAGAATATCGGCGGGGAAAATTTGCCAAATTTAAGCAGGGAATCGGCGGGGCGGAAAATGTCTCGCAATCGCGCTATTTAACTGCCATGCACACTGTATGCAAGCTACGTATACGAGTTACTATGTACCATCTCGATCAAAATGTCTGAACCGTACTCTAACGTACCTACCCCTACTGTACTGCACTGAACTACAGAGAACCCTGTACTACTGTGCAATGCAATGCATCCATAACGCACGTAGATCGATGACGGGCAAGCGCGCGCGGCGCTGGCAGTGGTAGTTTGTTTCGTAACTTCGAAGTTAAAAACGTATCGGATTTAGCAAATATCAGCAAAAAAGGTGAGAAACCATTCTAGGCCAGGGTAAACGTAGACAATTTGGCTTTATAATGTTTTATCACGCAATTCAATACAGTGCAATACAACAAATAGTCCCACACCTGCTGAAATGTGTTGTTTTGAGGCCGGTGAAAAGTGAAAATTTGACTATCGCCGCGTACGCGCCGCACCCCAACTTTGCGGGTTTTTTTCAAGGAAAAAGTATGCGGCGATTACGCCGGTCAGGTAGTTCTGCAAACGATATATAATAAATAATAAGCAGAACTTATGGCCATGACCTTAAATGTTTTAAAATGGATAGAACAATTTCGGCTTAGAGGGAGCTTCAAGAAATAATTTGTGAGATAATGAAAAATTAAGTGTAACATTTGAAGGAGCCCATGATCTCAAAAGCGGAGTAAACTCTTTTTGATCAAAAACAGTTCAGACCAAACTAAAACATACATAAATATCTCAATTTGGAATAAAAGTCGGTCCCTAACGTGTATTCGAAAACTAAAGAAAATATCTAAAATGCGGAAACATTTTCGGAAATAGACCGAAGTGGCTTTTAAATTGATTTTGATGGTCGCTTTATTGAATCGTTATCTTAACTAAACATGACATTCACAGTTGTTGATAAGAAATGGAAAAATATGTCAGGTGTTTAGTGAGAGCACTCTTGTGTTAAAGGTAGTGTTGAGTATTAGTATTTCCCGAAGTGCCCCCCGATATTTTTTTGTGAGATAATGAAAAACTAACTGTCAAATTCGAAAGAACATACAATTTAAATGACAGAATAAACTTTTTTTGATCAAAATCGGTTCAGAAACGCCGAAATATCCATAAGTATATTTGTATTCAAAATGTTCTTTACCGGCAATCACCGGGCGATATTTAGACTTTTTATACAAATTTAAAAAGATGCTCGAAGACTACTTTGAAAAAAAATCAGAATAGGTTTTTAAAAAGTCATTGATGATATCTCTATCAAATCATTATTTTAACAATCATTAAATGCACAAATTTGTATGAAAAAAGGCTAAAACCAAATGGGTTTTTTTAAATAGCGCCCTCTTGAGTTGTAACGGCTCTTTTTGAATGATAACAGGGGTTTTACTTAGTCGTTTGTAATTGTGTATACTTTTCGAGCATGGTGAAGTTATAACTATTACTTTGTACCGTAATGGTGCCGGTTTTGGTTACTAAAGTTAAGTTTGACCAATACTCAGCTATCCATTTAACGGCTGCTTTTTATGGCTTCTCACTTAGCCTTGTGTAAGTTGTGATACCTTACGGGCATGGGTAGAGTTATTATCATTAGTTTGTAATGAAGTGTGAGTTACTAAAACTCAGTTTGACCAGAACTGTACTATCCCTTTAACGAGTAAAATGTATACACAAAATTATTTTTTTTAAAGAAATGTAACTATACACGTTTTAAGCGGAGACGGGGGATCCATCCACAGGTAAGACCTTAGCCTTTAACAACGCTTCGTGTCTCAAGCAAGCAATGGCTACGCTGCATGCAGGATCAGGAACAACTGAACGCCTGATGGAGGCTATCTGACGAGTGGTGAATTCACGTGCAAATGATTGTGCAGGGTAGTCGCGCTGTCCAGTCGTTCCTGCATAATGCATACTATACCGTGCATTCAACTCAGCTCAGACGAGACATGCCTTGTCAAGAGGCTAGTAAGACCTTGGCTCACCATCCCATTTGAACCAATTTGGTTTGTACTGTTCTAACACACATTGGGTAAAATCACAAAGGAAGTTTGTGCAAACCATGGTTTAAACCGTATATGGAGTGCCATTTATAAACTGTTGGAGAAAGAATGTACACTCCTTACTTGTTAACAATGTTGATGCTTCACATGTACTAAAAGCACAAATTATCATAATATTGTACATACCGGTACAACACATTACAGTATACATTTAAAATACCAATAACGCAATAGACATCTAGACAAATCCCGAGCCAACTCCTACAGTAAGATATATCAAAGCATTTATTGTGTATCGTTTGCAGAACTACCTGTACATTAATATATCAATAAAAAAAAGAAGATCGTTACATAATACATGCATGTATGCCACGCTGTGTTGAGCTGGTAGTGTGTATGACACTAAATTAGTTGTACTCGTATACAATCCTGCATGCACTTATTCAACACAGGTTTCTTCATACGATTATCTTACAATATTTTCCGTGTATCTCACGAGATATTAGCTAGTATACTTACGGTGGGACATTGGTTTGGAAGAACATGAATGGAATCTAAGGGGGCGCCATGGCTTTTAATCTTTAACACATATATATATATATATATATATCAGATGACTACGTGGTATTCAAAGCATGGTATAGTGGTTCCATGGTCGAACATTAAAAAACCGATTTGTCGTAAAAACGAATCATTGGTTCGTGCTCCGGAACAACCGTCTGTTCACCCCTTCTGGACTCTCCCCGAACATACTTGGACTGGGGTCTCTGAAGAATACATGCTATAGCCATATCAATCAGTTCTGAACGGTTTAAGACTTAATACCTTTCGGGGGATGATAGGCTGTTTAACTCACCAATTGCCGGTTTGGGCCGAGTGTGACACTTATTTTAATATACAACAAATCGTAAGAAAAACATCTAAACCGGGCACTGTATTTATAACAATCATACTCATGCAATATTTTATCGGAATACTGACAAATTGAAGAAAAGAAACGCCATGTGTAATCGAGTCGAAGATGAAACCAATACTTTGGATAGACATCTCGACTCCGACATGGCCGTCCTGCCATCGGTTTCGACATCAGGCGGTGGTGGTGGTTATCGGTTACCGTCGGGCTCGTTGATCGGTGTTCCTCACGAATTGCAGCTGACGTTGTCGTGGGAAAACGTGGTCGTGAATTACTTCCCATCCAGGGCCATTGGAGAAGTGCTACGCGGATATCCGGCACCCCCTGTGAAGCACATCTTGAAAGGGGGTAAGTTTTTATAAAGGAATTGAGAAATAATATCGTGTTATTGGTTTGTTTGATTTGTATTGTTGTTGTTGTTGTTTTTCTGGGGGGAGGGGGGTTAAAGGATATGGTAGCTGTGTTGGCAAGTGCAAATAATAATGAGTGATTAATACAATGTGTATTGGACTATGTCCACAAGTAATGTGTACAAATTTGTCGTTAATTTGATGTTTTTTTGCTGAGATAGGAGCAAATAAGCAAAGTGATATTCACTATCTTATTGTACTTACTTTGTACACAGCTATATCTGAACACTTCTATCGTACATATTTTTTAAATGAAATGGAACATTGAAAAACCAAAAACCTGTCCTGTTCTTCTATTGTTAATATAAATATAATAAGGTGTGAGAGAACCACGATAATTCCAAGTGAGTTCTGAGGATTAGGACAATGTTACTAAGTCCATTTATGTTTAGTTTAAATGAGTGAATTATAAATATTATAGGAAAATGTTGTACAGTGGTAAATAACCATCCTCGTTATCATTTGGTTTTAGAGAGGGTTAACTCGAATACAGATCGTGTTAAGATAAATTGCGCAATGT
>JBAMJV010008499.1:0-39917 GCA_037951105.1 Echinarachnius parma
GAAAAATAAGGGAATTCAATATACAGTCTCGTACGAGCAAAGCATTATAATCAATTGTAATATATACAACAATAAAACCGTATGTATAATACAATTTCCCAACTTCATGAATTTGTATTAAATGAAGAGCTTAATTCCAAAAGGCGCTAAATCAACTTTTTCAATTACGAAGAAAATAAGGTTTCTTCGTGCAATTGTGTACACATGCCTATGGGAATATGAAAATGTAACGTTCCATATTTTGATTTTGATCAATTTATTCGTCCTAAAATTTCGATTTCTAGAAAGGTACGTAGCTCATTAATGCGCTGATCTCGTTAACTCATTTGTTTATGGAAAGTGGATTTAGCACCTTTTGGAACTAAGCTCTTCTTGATGTAATTATCTGATTTCGTTTAAACATAGTTATATTCAAAAGCCGATTGACCATACAATAACAATCATATAATAAACCAATAGTAGCAGTATTGGATCAAGAGGTTAAGAACAAAAGGAAACTCTTTACAATTTCAAAGTTTTATAGATGTTTGGCAACAATAGTTTTTAAAACGTACACGTACATGTGACTACAAAAACAATTACATTTAATTTAAAAGTATATTTGTTTGGGCTGTGGTTCCCTTTAAGAGTAGACATGAAACTCACTACATTTCAAAATGTTGTACTTAGATATGAAAATCAATAATTATATACAATTATTATAAACAAACTGATGTATTGACATGTGATGTACTGAATATATACATTATCATAAACAAATTGATGTATCGACATGTGATGTACTGAATATATACATTATCATAAAGCAACTGATGTATTGACATGTGATGTACTGAATATATACATTATCATAAAGAAACTGATGTATTGACATGTGATGTACTGAATATATACATTATCATAAAGAAACTGATGTATCGACATGTGATGTACTGAATATATACATTATCATAAAGAAACTGATGTATTGACATGTGATGTACTGAATATATACATTATCATAAAGAAACTGATGTATCGACATGTGATGTACTGAATATATACATTATCATAAAGAAACTGATGTATTGACATGTGATGTCATGTGATGTACTGAATATATACATTATTATAAACAAACTGATGTATTGACATGTGATGTACTGAATATATACATTATAATAAAGAAACTGATGTATTGACATGTGATGTACTGAATATAAAACGAGTGGAGCAACACTTTTTTAAAGAGATGATTATACAAACTGATAACAACATGCTGTCGCAGAGGGCGATATACCAAGGTGCAGTATCTAGAGAACATACACCCATAAAACTCGTCAAATTCAATATGTAATGCATACAACTTTCATGGTATTGTCGTAAGAAAGGTAAAATCTTGAGTACATCGTTGTTCGTAGGCGGATAAACCTAACAGTTTTCAATATCAAAATCACATTAGGGATTGGCATGGTATCAATGGAAACACTTCTTTATTTCCACGGTATGGCATTTAATGCCCTCTGTGTAAATCACGGCGCTGTAGTTGTGCCAAGTCTCATACGTAATTTTGAATGTAAGCAATTTGTATCAACAAATGTTATAATGTACAGTGTAGAGGGCGCCTAACAGTGTAGACGGCGAGTGGATAGTTGAGTTTTGGAAAAGAGGTCGCTACACACAATGGTGTTTAAGTGAGATAATGAACAACTGAGTGTCAAATTAAAAGAGCATACAATTGTAATGACAAAATAAACTTCATTTGATCAAAATCGGTTCAGAAATGGCTAAAATATCCATAAACATAGCTATTTGTAATAATTGTGGGGCCCCACAATTATTCAATAATTTTGAATCAGCTCATTATTCTTCTTTTTTTTTTAATGCTTCCTCTTTTCAAAAGTTTACAAAAGAGGCTTTCAATTTATAGTAATTGATTATCTCTCTATCTAATCACTATTTCAACAAAACATCACATGCACAATATGATTGTTTAGAGAGCACCCTCTTGAGTTTTAACGACTGACTTGTTGAATGTCATTTGTTGTTTTCCTTTCGAGCATGGTGGAGTTATATGTATCATTGTGTATTATAATGGTTGAGGTTTTAGTTACATTATACAATTCAGTTTGACCAAATCTTTACTCTCTTTACCAAAACTCAACTATTTGACATGGGATGGAATGTTCACTCATCATAAGGTATCACTTCTATAATGTTTGCTCTCCGATAAATGCTTTATGCAATACATTACATGTAAGATTCTTATGTCTTTAAAAGTAGTTCGCATCCGTAAATCAGACGCGCGGATCCATCTTGCGAACGCCTTGCGCACGGGGCGTAAGGCACATTCGCACAGTGCGCTCAAACTAGTCAAATTAATATGGCGACTCGCGGTGTATAGCATCTTTACGTTTGACGATATTTAGTTAAATCGAATTGAATGTTTGAATACAGGCAGGAACGGACAATACTTAAAAGGGGTAATTAAAGGAACATTGTTTCTACCGTGCTCGTATGTACGTCACTCACAACGACAACATACACACTGGGTAGTGGGAAGCAATATTTGATGCATGTTACTGTTCTGATAACTAACAATCACCCTGACTTAGATACAGAATTTAGTTTGACGTCAGTTTAGAGAGGAATGAGACGCTCTCCGATTGAGTTACAAAGTGAACCTCTTCTTGAATACGAGGCATTCCCTGCCGTTACAGACGACCATATCCCCTGATGCTGTTATCACAGGGATACTGTGTACATATATGTTAAGTGACTGTGCTTCTTTACATAAAAATAGTTTGTGTAAAGGGAATGAGAACACTTCTCGTCTCTCCTGATCGTCCTCATCGGGTATCTGATCAATCACAGCCATCTTACGTACCTCATCCCAGTACACCACGTACAAGTCATGTGTCAAGGGATCGATGACACCATTCTGGATCACATCACTGTGCGTGATTTCTCTCTGCGCTCCCTGCATATCGATGATGAGAAGTTTGTTACTGCGTGGGTTGGGAAGCGCGATGACGTCACCTGTTGCGAGTACACCGCACAACACCCTTATCTTCTCTTCACACCTGATAGTGTTGACGTTGCAGCCATCATTGTGATTGATAACGTATAAGCAGTTCTGACAACTCTCAGCAGCTATGATCATCCCATCCTGGGCAACGGCTACAAACACCTTTGTGTGATTAGCTGACGTGTTCCTTGGTAGCGTGATATCTCTGATCAGGTCCCACTGCCTGTTATATAGGCTTATGCATCCGGGCAAGCTGTCACCAGTACAGCCGTTCATGAATTTACCACACACTGTCGTGTCCTCATCAAGCAGTGCGCATGATATAATGCATGTCTTACCATCACTCTTAATCACCCCATTGAGTGCATTTGTACGTACGTTAAATGTGTAAGTGTGACACTTACTTATCAATGTATCTGAGATAATAACATCGTCGTTACTCGTATATCCTACAATAGACATGATAGATGGAGTATTAACATCTCTCGGTATTTCTACAGCCGATCTACGTTCCCATTTCCCATCATAACCCCCGATTCTTCCATTGTGCCTCGCATTCCCCTTACCCTCGATAAACCGCACGCCTTTCACCGTGCGTGTGATATCTTCGACCACGCCCACATCGGCTTTCTTCCCCAGGGTGTCAGTGAGAGATGTGATCAGCTGTTGTGCGCCTTTCAATAGTTCCTTATCATCATCGAGGAGTAGTTCCACTCTCTTAGCTGCGCCATCCACGCGTTGCATGACATCCCTCGCGTTGCGTTGAATGTCCTCTAGCTTGGTATGTGTCTTACCAGCTATTGAAGTGACGTCATCCAGTAACTCGCGACGTCTGCTGTCGATTAATTGCCGATGTTTCTCCGCATCGTCGTGGCATTGCTTGAGACGGGTTTCTCTCTTTACGTTGATTTCCTCCGTTATCTTCCGTATTTCCTCATCTGCCTCGTCATCGATGAGTTTCGCGGGTTGCGTTTCTTTGTCCCTACTTCCTGCCAGATCAGCATCAGCTATGATATTAACTTCCCTTTCTACTAACTTAAAGTGCTTGAATGACCCATCCACACACGCGCTTAATGTTTTACTATACCCTTTCCAAAGCAGTTGGCTATCTTGTAATGTCGCTTTTACTTTCAGAAGCTGGCTTCTCTGGTTTGCAAGTACTACATTAATATCTTCTAGCTGACACGGTTTCTGGTGATCTTTGATGGCGCATGTATGACACAAAGCTGCCTTGTGCTGTTCACAGTAAAGTTTAACGTTCCTATCGTGCTTCTCACAGAATAGACCAAGGTCATCCTTCTTGACATAGCACGCCACTCTGCCTGCATACTGACTCCCAATGCCTCCATCATTCCCGCCAAATCCTGATGCCATGGTGATACGAGGCTATGTGGTAATCCTGTATTAGGAGATACAAAGAAAATATTATGAGTGGTACATTCACCGCATTTGAGTTTGAGCAGAATCTATTTTAGTACAACCTATAGTCACCTAGACACCCTTTCGTTCCAATTCACTTCCGTCATGACTAGTGAAAGTATCATATCTATTTTATCTTGCAAATTTGTAACAATATTTAGTTATCTTGTCGCGTGTTATCATTTCATGAATTATTTTGAAAATATGAAGGCAAAACAGAATTCACATAATTGTGTATGCATTGAAACTGTGTGGCCTTGTAATATTGCACACTCCCATGTTATTTTGTTTAAAATAAATAGATTCACAAGGACGTCCTACCTAGTAAACTTGAAGTACAAATACGATATTGGAGGTTTCAGTCCGATCCAGAGGATTTCGAATACACGCAGTTCTCGAACATGCATCAACAAATGTATAAACGTAAGTTATGACAGGTAGTAATTATCATACGCCAAAAACTGCACGTAGTATTATATTTGGCGTCGCAGAGTAGTGTCGTGCGGTGAACCTCTGGAGAGTGGGTCGGAGCAAGCCGGGGGATGGAGGTGGGTGCGAGAAACACGTTTTTGTTATATTTGTACCCATTGGATCCCTGAGCTTTCTCCTGACTGTTAATCCAACATGTAAACATAAATAGATAACTCACAGTTTATTTTTTTTTAATTTTAAACAAGGTGGGAACATTCATCTAAATGCCCCCCCCCCCAGTGTATATTTATTATGGATAATACGCCACGTCACTGCAGCTACACGGTTAAAATAGTTTACTGTTGGGTGCAGTATTGGATGTCCCTTTATCACCCAAATAGTGAACCCTATCCTCTTTATACGTATATATATCAATATCAAGAAAGAGAGAGGGGGTTGATATCTGTAATGTTGCCTAAGTAGAATTGTACTTTTTATGATTATGTTCGTTTGAAACATTAAACATCGGTCCTTCCAAATTACCAGGCCGTTTGTGAATTTGTGAAGCTGTATTCACCGATTTTGCACAAATTCTACCATTTTCAAATTTTAGGGGGCTGCAGTCCCCAAGTCCCCCGCCTTCCAGTCTTCTATATCTATGGCCATAATGCCAACATTGTAACAAGTTATGATTTGCTTACAGTGCTACAATTCCTAATGCAAGGGTTTTCATTACCGTCGTAACATTATGTATACACAATGGCGAGAATCCGCTCAATCCACCGTGCTATGAGTTAAAGCTATCACGTGCAAGTGAGTAAAGTGGCCATATCTCTAAGATTGTTAAGTACGTTTGCCAAATACGCTTGAACAAATATTACGCCCCCTATTGAGTGATAATCGAGCTGTGCTTTGATTTAATAATTATGTAATCAATTATCAAATATTGATAACATATCATTTAGTGGTTGAATAACATGCTGATAATGTGACTCATTTCAAATGACGACATTGTAACACTGCACCGAAAATACAAGACAGATTATAAGTCTCATGCTTCCCTCCCTCATCTACCCCACATAAACAAATCACTGTATATTAGAATATGATAGTTCATCTGTATTGGTAATTTACAAGATATCCATGTTAAATTGTTGATCAAAATACAAATATTTTCCTCCGTATACATTATATTTAAGAAATGTTTCTTTGCCGTCTTAATGGTCTATTTCATAGTTTGCAGATTATTCATTTCTGTTCTCCTTTGACTACAGTTCTTTTTTTGGAATTAGCACCAGTCCTGCCATGTATTAAAGTATATAACTATACAATTATATATGATATGGTTGGCCATAACAAAATAAACGGAACGGCTTATATGTACTTCCCATTACTGGTAACATAACGACTAGTTTTACTCAACATTCATTCATTCATATTCATTCATTCATTTATGTATTCATTCATTTATGTATTCATTCATTCATCAATTCATTCATTCATTCATTCTTTCATTCATTGATTTATTCATTCATTCATTCATTCATTACCTCATTCATTTGTTCGTTTGTTCATACATTCATTGATTCATGCTTTAATTCATATCATAATATACGTCTCTATCTAATCATACTCACTCATGTATTGAAACAAACAGTTACATACACCCTTTCCAAATATATATTATGATGCCACTTTGAACAAGTATGCCCTGGATCCACAATAATGCCACAATTTGTGATACAAACTGCTTCCATCTTTCTCTCATGAAAATCACATAAGCAAACCATCTCAAACAATTCCTCATCCGAAAGTATACATATAATTTAAAGCAAAACTTATGTACGTGCTGCTAGAACCCAAGATAACCGTGAACATATAAATGTTAAAACAAACACAAATAATACAACAAAAAACACCGACTGTGTTGCCATTGTATGGTTTATTATCAGTGCTATACCAGTGTATATTCATTGCATTGGTTGACGAAATGAAAAGAAGAAAAAAACATTGAATATGATACACGTGGATTATTGTGAACAGAATAAGCAACCATAATTACAAACTGTCAAAGCTCCATATAATTCATAGTATTATCGATATAAACGAAACATAAGTTTTCACCAATATACTATAGGAAAATAAGTGATACAGCAATATTGAATATACAACTCATCGATTTATATTACCGCAAACTAATTTATTGTAATTTGAAAGTACTAAAAAAGTTGATAAACCAAACATTGCCAATATAATTTGCTGCAAACAAATGTAAGCGCATGTTATTGAATCACATAATTGAAAAAACTGTCAACGTCCTGTAAAAATGAAATAACAAACGGTTTTAAAATATGTACAGATTGTCACAAGCCAACCGAGCCATTCAAACAAGTACAACCAGTATGTTGTGAAAATATCAGATTGATGATTGAAGGAATATAAAGAGAAGGCACGTGCTTCTCCCCAACTAATTTGAAAAATAAACGGAAACATAAGGGGACATAAGGTATGCCCACTTCCTCCCTCCAATCATCTTTGTGTAGATATTTTGTTCAATCAGTTGGTTTGTTAATTCCTACGATAACATTGTATTGTAGTATTCTATATATATATTTGTGCGTAATTCGGCATAACATGTCACTGTTAAGTAATTACATTTAGGCATCTTCAAACCTGTCTCCCCCTCTCTCAGCTCCCCCCCACTTTTTTCTTTCTCTTTCTGTTTCCCGTATTTCTCTTCCAGTATGGGCTGTACCTTTCTATCATGCCCGCTACATTTATTCCTGCTCTCGAACATACTGTAGAGATTTAACTATCCTCTTTCTCTTTACTTGTAAATAATGTTTCATATTTGCTTTGTATTACTTCTTTTTTTCCCGTTTGTATTAATTTATGTTTATCTATGTTTTAAGAATATGTAAAACTTGTAATATCTTAGGTATGGCATCACTTCAAGCTTCTAGCTTATATTGCCGACCTCTGTATGTTTCTATTTCGATGTTATGACAGTTTATTTTATGTACGAACTTGTTTACTGTGAGACATGCAGGAATAAATAAATAAATAAATAAATCAGTCCGGCCACTCTACGCCACTGCTGAAGAAGGTCGCTTATATGTTGTTACATTGTTAAGTTATATTTAATATTATAGTTTTATACCCTGAAATATTATTCAGATTGATTTACTATTTTAAAGTTATCGTTGCAGAAAGTCCCGTTGTAATTTTTTCTGGGACATGCTGTAACTATCTTAAAGGGACAGGTCCACTTTTACAAAACGTCTTAACAGCTTTCAGTTGACGGATGGGGATCAATGTAACACTCAAACAAAAATCAGAGCGAACAGCCCTCTAATTTGCATTCTACGAATGAAAAACGAATGCGTCCCGCCATTTAAACTATAAATCGGTCAATAAAGGTGGAGTGCAACTGATTTATCATACTATTACAACAATATAGTACTAATTCTCGTAAATGTATTGTGAAGCCGACATTTGTTAACGTATGTCACGGAAAAAGATCTCAAAAAGAAAGAATATATATTTACATGTAGTCAGTTTAAGCGATGTTTGGGTATTTTGCTTGGTAAACGCTCACACATTAGTACTTATGCGCGGGTCACGTAGCTAGCGCGGGTCACGTAGGGGTCATGCATACCGATCTGGCACTCCGTGAAATCTATGTACGAACTTACTCACCGGCCGAAATACGTATGTACCTATTTAACTGACGTCCCTCAGTTTATTCAGTTTTAGGTCTATAACTCCACGAAAAAGAGATTTTTAAGCCCTAATTTGTTCAGGCATGCTATTAAATGACAATTCCTTTCATATAAGACAATAACCTCGCAACTTTTGAATTTTGGCTTGCAAAAGAGGATCTCTCCCTTTAACACATTGAAAACAAAACGTTGATAAAACACCTTAAGAAAACTTAAAAACTACTTACCAAATGTTGGAAACTATATAAAATTAACATGTTTGATTATTCCGTTTCATCATAATCTTGCTTGGATCATAAAAGGAAACATAAGGGGACATAAGGTATGCCCACTTCCTCCCTCCAATCATCTTTGTGTAGATATTTTGTTCAATCAGTTGGTTTGTTAATTCCTACGATAACATTGTATTGTAGTATTCTATATATATATTTGTGCGTAATTCGGCATAACATGTCACTGTTAAGTAATTACATTTAGGCATCTTCAAACCTGTCTCCCCCTCTCTCAGCTCCCCCCCACTTTTTTCTTTCTCTCTCTGTTTCCCGTATTTCTCTTCCAGTATGGGCTGTACCTTTCTATCATGCCCGCTACATTTATTCCTGCTCTCGAACATACTGTAGAGATTTAACTATCCTCTTTCTCTTTACTTGTAAATAATGTTTCATATTTGCTTTTTATTACTTCTTTTTTTCCCGTTTGTATTAATTTATGTTTATCTATGTTTTAAGAATATGTAAAACTTGTAATATCTTAGGTATGGCATCACTTCAAGCTTCTAGCTTATATTGCCGACCTCTGTATGTTTCTATTTCGATGTTATGACAGTTTATTTTATGTACGAACTTGTTTACTGTGAGACATGCAGGAATAAATAAATAAATAAATAAATCAGTCCGGCCACTCTACGCCACTGCTGAAGAAGGTCGCTTATATGTTGTTACATTGTTAAGTTATATTTAATATTATACATTATCATAAACCATATGATGCATGAAGACATGAAACTATGAAGACAAAAATAATATTCAATATATTCATTATCATGAAAATTACAGTAAAAACGAAAAGTGCTTTACAATATCATACACTGTACAAGTAAAGCAGTATTAAGTAATAAGCCAATTACAATACAACTTCCAACTTAATTATAATGGATATGTATGCAATCTAATATTCTGGTATCGTTAACAAAATGTTATAGCAAAAGTTCAACATGCACATACAGGATAAATGAAATGTAATATAACAACCAATTTGGATATCAAAGAATGCAACGTAATTACCACATGTACGTAATGGCACGTAGGCGTACACATAATGATCAGGTGGAAGCCTGTTTACCTAAATAGAAAAGCTAACGAGTTACACAACATTGAAACATACATTTTCATCACATGAATGTATAAATATATATGTGTACGTCCCCCGTTGCCCCGCCCCCTCCTTATTAGATGTGTATTAAGGGTCAGGACTTGGTTGTCGGTATGTGGGAGGGGATCCAGGCTACCTAAATTGTTATAATGTATTGAATGAATAGAAAAGGTCTGGTTAAACTGAATTGTAGTAAAAACGACTTGGATCAAATTAAAAAAAGTATAACACATTTTCTAAGAAAAATCTGCTGGGAACCTGTCAGAATCAGAGTCAATCATGCCATGTGTCCATTTTCGTTGTGTTCACGCGTTCTGAACGAAAATGGACTTGTTCACGCGTTATGAACGAAAATTGACACATGACATGATTGACAAAAGATCCTCATTCTCCATTGCCACTGAAACAAATCGAATAGGGTTTTTGGCAAGATGTAGGTAATAAGTTATAGTTTTATACCCTGAAATATTATTCAGATTGATTTACTATTTTAAAGTTATCGTTGCAGAAAGTCCCGTTGTAATTTTTTCTGGGACATGCTGTAACTATCTTAAAGGGACAGGTCCACTTTTACAAAACGTCTTAACAGCTTTCAGTTGACGGATGGGGATCAATGTAACACTCAAACAAAAATCAGAGCGAACAGCCCTCTAATTTGCATTCTACGAATGAAAAACGAATGCGTCCCGCCATTTAAACTATAAATCGGTCAATAAAGGTGGAGTGCAACTGATTTATCATACTATTACAACAATATAGTACTAATTCTCGTAAATGTATTGTGAAGCCGACATTTGTTAACGTATGTCACGGAAAAAGATCTCAAAAAGAAAGAATATATATTTACATGTAGTCAGTTTAAGCGATGTTTGGGTATTTTGCTTGGTAAACGCTCACACATTAGTACTTATGCGCGGGTCACGTAGCTAGCGCGGGTCACGTAGGGGTCATGCATACCGATCTGGCACTCCGTGAAATCTATGTACGAACTTACTCACCGGCCGAAATACGTATGTACCTATTTAACCGACGTCCCTCAGTTTATTCTGTTTTAGGGTCTATAACTCCACGAAAAAGAGATTTCAAGCCCTAATTTGTTCAGGCATGCTATTAAATGACAATTCCTTTCATATAAGACAATAACCTCGCAACTTTTGAATTTTGGCTTGCAAAAGAGGATCTCTCCCTTTAACACATTGAAAACAAAACGTTGATAAAACACCTTAAGAAAACTTAAAAACTACTTACCAAATGTTGGAAACTATATAAAATTAACATGTTTGATTATTCCGTTTCATCATAATCTTGCTTGGATCATGTTTGATAACCCTAATCCCATTAGTGTGTGTGTGGGGGGGGGGGGGGGGGGGGGGGGTGGGGGGCATTTTGGCCCCCATCAAATCTCGGCAACGAATGGACCAATTAATTTGAAAATGGGCACATACATAAAGCAAGTCAAGTAGAATAAGAATATTAAAAACAAATAATTGGACTATTATTTATTGTTTATAAGTAATTACAATTGTGAATATGCACATTTGTAACAAATTGGGCGGAAATTCGGATTATCGTCTAAAATCAAAAGAAATTACAAGATTTCTTCGGGTTTTCTGTAAAAATATTTTCAAATGATGTAATTCATCATAATCCATGTTTTTATTGTGGTGATAAAATATATCATTAATTTCCATAAATTATGCAAATTAGTGCTTCCCGGATTTTACTCACATTGTTGTCATTCTCATGTATTTTAATCGGATATATGAATACAAAGAAACCTGTACCAAAATTTCATTTGTTGTGACCGTTGAGCAATTATCGTCCTCTAACATCAGTTCTACATGTCCGACCGGGGTAATGTATATATCGAAACATGCGGGATACTTGAGAGAAAAATGTCATGAAGTTTGAACCTGAAATTCCAATCGTTCTAGATGCACGTCGAAAAAACGACAAGGGGGAGGGGGGCAAAATGCCCCCATCCTCGAATGGGATTAGGGTTAAGGCGGCTTACAATTGGTAATTGGTAAATGGTAATTTGGTTTTCTTGCGGTGTTGTCTTACCTTCCTCCTACGCAGAGCAACTGTTTAAACTATCTGAATACATTGTCGTATGAAAACTCGATTATCCAGTCATATAAACAAAGAATATCACACAGGTGAAGCGGTACTGAGGGAAGTACAGTACCAACACAATTCATATGTACTCCGTATTATAGATGTGTGGTAACCAGATTTTCAACATAATATCTATTTTGGAAATAACAATTATTGTTGTTTGCATAAAAGTAAATGAAGTCATGCCTCAACGAGTGCCATATAAATTATTATAGAAGTATTATTACAAAACGGCGGAGTATGAAAGTTATAAACCGATTGAAAATCATACGAGTAAAGTAATAAAAAGAGAACTAATATACATAAATTACATATATAATTGTTTGTTTTATCCACGTTATTTTAGCTGTAAACCTTACAAGAGCTTTCAAATAACATGAATGATCTACATTAGTCATTATACAAATAGACTGCTGTAAGCAGAACCGGAATAACTATAAAACGTATCATACAAGTGAACAACTACGAACCGACGAGTAATAAACAAACAGTGTCAAGGTATTGGGACAGGACCCACTTGTTTTGTTACAACATGTACACTCCGTTTACCTTAACCAGATGTTTCGGGACCTGTCCGCTCCTGAACGGGTTATTGACATGTTTTAATTGAATCAGAAATTGGTATATATATCTGGCTAACAATGGAAACACTGGGATATTTGGTAATACAATAGCGGGGTGTACACGGCGCCAAACCTGATTGGTAATGCTATAGAAATGTCACGTAATAATGTTTGTTTTATATAATTGTTTTAAGCCCTATATCAATCATTTACAATAATTTCGTATTCGTAAATCAAACTTACTTAATTTGACGTCAGTTTTTAAGCGAGTGAAACTCTCTCCGTGTATAGGTATTTTACACAGTGAACCTTTTTTTGAATACAAGACACTTCCTGCCGTTACAGACGACCATGTCCCCTTGTTCTGTTATCACAAGCCGATTATCTATACATCGCAAGGACGATCCTCCGTCTAAAGGAAAGGAGATAACTTCTCTTCTCTCCTGATCACCCTCCCCTGAAATCTGATAAATCACAGCCATATTACATCCCTCATCCCAGCGCACCACGTACATGTCATCCGACATGGGATCAATTCCACTACTCTGGATCTTCTCACTGTGTGTGATTATCCTCTGCACTCCATGCCTGTCGATGATGAGAAGCCTGTTGTTATCACGTGGAAATGATTGCGCGATAATTTCACCTGTTCTGAGTACACCAACCAGCTCCGCCAATAGCCGGCCCTCTTTACACTTGATAGTGTTGACGATGCAGCCATTATTGCTATCGATAAAGTATACGCAATTCTGAATCATCTTAACGGCGAGGATCATCCCATCCTGCCCAACAGCGACAAACACCCATTCATAAGGAAATTTTGTGTCTCTTGGTAACGTGATATTTCTGATCAGTTCCCACTGTCTGTTATACAGGCTGATGCATCCATACAATCTGTCACCAGTACAGTGGTGCATGAGCTTACCGCACACTATCGTGTCCTCATTCAGCAGAGCGCAGGATGTAATGACTGTGCTACCATCACTCTTGATCACCCTCTCGGATTTATTTGTACGTAAGTTACATATGTAAGTGTGAAACTCACTTTCCGCGGAATCTGAGATAATGATATTGTCATTACTCATGTATCCCACAATGCAAGGCACTATGATATGACCCGGTAATTCTACTGTCAAGCTAAGCTCCCATTTCCCATCATACCCTCCGATTCGCCCATCATACTTCTCATCCCCCTTACCCTCGATATACCGCACCCCTCTCACTGTGCGCGTGATATGTTCGACAACGTCTTCATCGGGTTTCTTCCCCAGAGTGTCAGTGAGTGACGTGATCAGCTGTCGTGCACCACTCAGAAGTTCCTTATCATCCTCGAGGAGTGCCACTCTTTTAGCTGCTTCATCAACATGTTGCTGGACATTTGTTGTACTGCGCTGTAAGTCATCTATCTTGGTCTGAATCGCGTCGGCTATATCCGCGACGTCAGCAAGCAACTCGCGTCGTCTACACACGATTGGCTGTCGATGTTTCTTTGCCTCCTCGTTACATTGCTTCAGACGGGAGTTTCTTTTCATGTTGATTGTCTTCCTCATCTTCATTATTTCTTCATCTGCCTCATCATTGATCAGTTTCGCAGCTTGTGTTTCTTTATCCACCATTCCCGCCAGCTCATTATCAGTTATTGTATTAACCTGCCTTTCTACCGACTGTATGTGCGTTTCAGACCCTTGCCTACACTTAGTAACTGTATTAACATACCCTTTCCAAATAACTTGTTTATCTTGTAATGTAACTTTCAGGCTTAACAGTTCACTTCTCTTGTTTGCTAGCGCTACATGAATATCTTCTAGCTGACACAGTTTATGATGTTCTTTGATGGAACATGTATGGCAAAGCGCTTTATCGTGGTTTTGACAGTACACTTTGACGGGCTTGTCGTGCTTCTCACAGTGCAGAGCAAATTCACCCTTTTTCACTTCCCTTACGCTCGCGATCTTGTTGGCGCACTCATCACAATACTGTTTCTTCTCTTTGACGTTGTACGTCACACCGTAATTCTTTTGGCACCCTAGTCCGTCGCACTTGCCTTCATCGTTCCCGCGGAATCCAGACGCCATTGCATTGGCAGGCTCGTGATGTTCCTGTATCATTAAATAAAAAGAACATATGTTTAGTGTACGGTACATTCGAGACCTTTAAGTTTTAGGAGACCTTAATTTGGTAGAAACAATGATCCCTATTCAAATCAGGATATGCCCTTTTCAACATAAATCAACGTGTATGTAGTTTAGTTTGTCAAGTTGTTACAACAAATTTACTATTAAAGTGCATCATTTTTGCATGTATTGTTTAAGAATTAGGTTGGCAATATAGTAAGATCATAGTGCAAGTATTAAAACAAAACGTATGCATTTACTTACGCACAGTAACGTGCACGCACCCTTGTACCGTATTACAATGATTTCCTTGTTTTCTATGGGACATTCATTAAGTCCTACCTTGTTTTGAAGATTTCAGTCCGACCCAGATAATCCCGAATTCACAAACGTGTATCTGAGACCGTAGCGATGTACTAGGTGACAACACTTGATAGGAATAATTACCATACGCCAAGAAGAGGCGCGTAATATCAGCTCTTGCTTTGCACAATGATAATGAGTGGCGAAGAGGAGGGGGGGGGGGGGGCGTGGACGTGGGGGACATAATCGTAGATTTACAATCTTTGAAATGTTGAATCAGTGAGATTCTTCCTGCGCATTTTTTACACAGGGTGCCTCCAAAGTGAGAACGTTCCTCTTGTGTTTATTTTTTTATTTTTATTTTATTTATTTATTTATTTTTTTTTTGGGGGGGGGGGGTTGATACATCACTGAGGTTACCCGGCTAAAGCAGTTTAAGGTTAATGTGAATGCCCCTTATCGGCAAATAATGTAAGCACTGCCGACACAATCATTGATACCTGACTGTTAGTCGTAATAGCACATGTTATGCCAGGATAGGGGAGTGGGGTGTATGTTGCCTGAATAGTTTTTCCTATTTTCATTTTACAAAATAAACGAGGGCTTCGCCCACAAGCCCCGCTTCCACCGTCCCCCGTGCCCCTCGTACGGTTATGTACTTACATGCAATAATTGTCATAGACTTTGATTTTGTTTTCGTCAAGTCCTAAACTTCCCAAGGAATGGTCTTTCAGTACCAACAATCTCCATTCTTTTTACACACTGCCGATAATCCGCTCACTCCAGCGTGCTATGAGTTAAAGCAGTCACGTGTAAGTGAGTAATGGTGATTTACATGCAAGATTATTAAGTGCGTTTGCTCAATACTCTTGAACAAATAGTACGCACCCTATTGAGTGATAACCGAGCTGTGTTATGCATTAATGTGTAATCAGTTATTGCAGATATTGATACAATATCATTTCGGTGGTAAATAACATACTGATAATGACTCTAATTTTGAATGACAACCTTGTAATACACTGCACCGAAAACACAAGGAAGATTATAACTCCCATGCTTCCCTCCCTCATCCACCCCACATACACAAATCACTGTATATTAGTATGAAAGTTCATCATTAGTAATTCACAAGATATCCATATTAAACTTGTGATCACAATATGTACAGATATTTCCCTCAGTATACAATATATTTTACAGATGTTTGTTGTGCGTTTTAATGCAACGTTGCATTATTTGCAGATTATTCCTCTCTGTACTCCCTAAACTACAGTTCTTTCTTTGGAATCAGCACCAGTCATGCCATTAATAGTGTATATTCTACAATTAAATATGTACGGTGGCCCAGAACAAAATGAACGGAATGGCTTATTTATACTTCCCATTACTGGTAACGACTAGTTGCACTTAAACTAGGACCCCATTCATTTATATCATATTATGCATTAATTAATTCATTCATTCATTCGTTCGTTCGTTCATTCATTCATAATTTATTCTCACATTGGTTCATACATTCATTCATTCATTCATTGAGCCATGTATTCATTAATTTAATAATGTACATCGCTATATTATGTAATCATTTATTAAGTCATGTATTCAAACATTCAGTTATAAATACCCTTATCCAAACATATATGATGTGTTCATATGTATTGCGATGCCATACCTACGGTCGCATCCACAATCAGGTCACCCTCAGGCATTCAAAGTGCTTCCATCTTTCTCACAAAATTCACATAAGCAAAGCATCTCAAACAAAATTTCATCCGAAAGTATACATATAATTTAAAGCAAGACTTATGTACGTGCTGCTAAGACCCAATATAACCGTGAACATATATATGTTAAAACAAAAACAAATTATACAAAAATAACACGAGTATTTTGCTAATGTATGATTTATTATCAGTGCTATAACAGTGTATATGCTCAATTCATAGCATTGGTTGACGAACTGAAACAAAACAAAAAAAACATTCAATATGATACATATGATTTATTGTGAAGAGAATAAACAACCAGATATTCAAAATGTCAAAGCTCCATCTAATTCATAGTATTGTCGATATAAATCAAACATAAGTTTTCACCAATAAACTATAGGAAAAGAAGTGATACAACAATATTGAATTTATACAACCCATCGATTTATACTACCGCAAAACTAAGTTGTTTTAATTTGAAAAGTATTAACAAGTTTATAAACCAAACATTGCCAATAGAATGTGATGCACACATTGTAAACGCATGGTATTGAATCACAACATTGATAAAACTGTCAACGTCCTGTAGAAATGAAATAACAAACGGTTTTAAAATACGTACAAATTGTCACAAGCCAACCGAACCATTCAAACAAGTACAACAACCGGTATGTTGTGGCAATATCAGATTGAAGATTGAAGGAATATAGAGAAGGCACGTGCTCCTCCTCCAAATAAGTTGGGTGTGCCCCCCACACCCCCCCCCCCCCCCCCCCCCCCCTCATCGGTCCGACCACTCTACGCCACTGCTGAAGATGGTCGCTTATATATTGTTGCATTTTTAAGTTATATGTCATATTATATACATTATCATAAACCAAATGATGCATCAAGAGATGAAACTATACAGACAAAATATTCACTATATATTGATAATCATACAAAATATGGTAAAAACGAAATTTATTTTACAATACACATTATGATACGAGTGAAGCCGGATAAAGTAATAAGCCAATTACAGTACAACGTCCAAACCAATTATGATCGATATGTATGCAATATAATGTAAGCGAAGCAGTATAAAGAGAACTAGTATACTTACATTACATCTATCATGTTTTTGTTTTATTCATATTAGTGTTGATGTGAACATTACAAGAGCTTTCAACAAAAATAACGTAATCTTACATGTACATTCATCAATATACAAATATGCTGCATCTGTACAAAGAACAGGACTAACTGTAAACTATGTGCTATACAACATCGTGCTTTACAAGGATCCATTAATAATACAAACAAAAGTAAACGTTTGTACAAAGA
Organism: Echinarachnius parma; assembly: GCA_037951105.1. NCBI lineage: Eukaryota > Metazoa > Echinodermata > Echinoidea > Clypeasteroida > Echinarachniidae > Echinarachnius > Echinarachnius parma. The sequence continues at coordinate 18,067 of JBAMJV010008499.1, forward strand.
CCAGAACAGCCAAACACCGTCATACAAAGTTAACAGTGCGAACATATGGGACTAAGTAATAAACAAACTCGTCAGTATTACAATTGTTACAACAGCTAACACAAAGTTCGCATCAAACAAATAGTATATCGAATAACGTATTTTCATTGATCAAATTGTATTTCAGAGGGCGCTATACCGTACTTGAAACATGCAATATCATTAATACGGCAAATCAATGTAGAGAGCAGTTATGTAATTAATACACCTACAACTCAGCAAATTCAAAATGAAAATGCAAAATTTAAGAAAAATGTCGTAACAAAAGATAATAAGATATATTACACATTGTCAACGGGCCCTGTATTAACTACATAGAAATTGTTAAATGTATGATGATGATGATGATCCACAGCACTTGTATGGCGCCATTTATCTGTTCAAACATTAACATATATGAGGGATATACACATTGTTCAAAAATAATTAAATTCAATCCAATAATTCCAAAGATTAACATTAAGATTAACATTTAGACAAGTGAAACAGCAAATAAAGTAAATGCCCCATTGGTGAATAAAGTATAAAACGGTTGATGTATTGATTACATGTGCATAGTCATGAACCAAATTGTATTAATAATAGTGATGCATATTGATTAACGCAATGGCTGGTCCCGAAGCTATTCTTGGGTCGGTGGTTGTTGCGAACCATTCTGAGGCGCATGTGTCGCCGCAGAGTCGTGGGTTCAAGTCTCATTCTGTAACTGTATTTGTTGTTGCTTGTTTAACCAAAGTGGACAACCAGCACCTTGTGCATAGACATTAAACACAAATCTATTAATATTTTGTCAGATATACAACAATACGATGCTTTACGCTGGTAGAAAGTTGTATATAACTATACAGGGATGGGGCACTCCACAATGTATGCGCCATCCTATTACAACTCATTCTTCATCAAGGCACACATTGTATTGTACTGCTCTCCGTCCATAAATTAATGCAACTGGACAATAATTACAATAATGCAATATATAGAAATAGTTAAAATCTTCGCATATCACACCTAACAATGATTGGTGATGAAATGCATAAACCCGATGCATACACCTATGTGCAAAGTACATAACACGAACTTGTCGATGAAAATAATACATTAAATAATCATGTTTTAATCATTGTGACGAGTTTATCTGGATCACAACCTTAACGTAAGATATCGCAGTAATGCACATTTTAACGAATATTAGTATCTTTAAGGACGTATCAACACTATCTGTTGTATCAATAATTCAAACAAGTACATGTACATGTACAAGGTAAGTTGTTTCTACCATGATAAGCATGCACGTCACTCTAACATAACACTAGTACAGAATGGATGGCTTGCAACGAACAGTCACGTTCACGTCACGTTCACGTTTTGAGATATTTCGTTAAAAAGGTGAATCTAATTTACGAAGTCTAGGGCCGACCATTCGTTGTTTTCCACGCCGGTAAATCACGAAGTGTCGCGTTACCCAAAACTTGACGTGAGTGTTTAATCAAGATTTTTTAAATTGCAAGCGCTTGTTACTAAGACTAGACATACACGCACAAAGCGATTTAAAAATGTCGACGAAAATGCCGATACCCCCTTATCAAATCATTTCAATCATTATGTTAATAATATGTTCGTGCATAATTCAGAGTAATCTGAGACGATAATATGCAGTTCTGTCATTTAGGTAATGTACAACCATACCACTTGCATTATTTTTCTTGTTATTAGAGTATTTCTAAAGACGTGTCGTGCGTGGATTTTGACAAATGTTGATTTCCAGCTGAACTGCAACACTCAGCGGACCATTCAGTTAGCATACGCCTGAAGTTCCCGCGCTCGTAGTCTGCGCGTCGCCGTTAACGGAGTCGTATATGTGCATGCATGTGAAAGTGAGTGAGTGAGTTTAAAAGTAATACAACAATGATTCGATTGATAGTGTTTTATTATGGTGATTGAATCGAGTCAATCTATAAATCAATCATTTAATCTGACAATCAATCAATCAATCAGTTAATCATTATTCAATCAATCAATCAATCAATGAAACAATTAATCACACCAACCAATCAAAATTAAATAAATCAATTAAAGTATTTGACATCCGAACTAGCTACTTGTAGGCAGTGTCGTACCAAGGGTTGGGTGTAGAGGGAGGGGGGGGGGGGGGGGTGGTCAGATACATTTAAGTAAGCGGGGGAGTGTGGGTACTTGGTAGGGGGTGTTCGTGGAAAATGATCGCAGCCGAGGCAGTTAGACCAGGACCGGTCACAAATTTTGAGGCCGAGACCAAGACATTTCTTGAGAATCATGTAAGGGGGGGGGGGGGGGGGGTAGGGGTGTCCATCCTCCTGCCCTCTGCGTACGCCTATAATTGGTATAACGGTATAGGTAGGACTGGTTCGTTCACGATTAAATTTACCGAGAATTAGTCTCTTCTCAACGACAATTTACATTATTTTTTTAGCGCAAGCGCCAATTTATGTGAGCTTTCATGAATTGCATATAGTATATCAACAAACTGTTGGGTCACGTAACCCAACACTTCGTAGACTTGGGTGACCTATTTCACGAAAGGACGCAAAACGTGAACGAGAACGTGACACGTGAAACGTGACTGTTCGTTGCAAGCCGAATGGATAGTAGGAAACACGTTGTATGCACGTTTACTCGCAGCAAACGACATTGTATTACGCACTTGATAGTGGGATTGAATACTTGATGCACGTCACTCAAAGCAAACTAGTACACACTGGATAGTCGGAGTCAATACGTGATGCACATTTACTGTAAGAATAATATGCAATCATAATTAACTAGATACATAGTTTAGTATTTCGTAAGTTTGAAAGAAGTATGTGAAACTCTATAAAATACAGTTACAGAGTGAATCTCTTCTTGAATACGAGGCAATCCCTTCCGTTACAGACGACCATATCCTCTGATGCTGTTATCACTGGGTTACTGACTGTGAGAAGGTCCTCATCACAATCACCACCATCGTCCGCGTTATTATGTATAGGAAACGAGATACCCCTAACTAAAAATAAAATAAAAATATAACAAAATTAACAAACAAACATACACAAACTGAAAAAAAAAGTGATTACAAAAATCAATATCATGAAATAAGCTTTCAAACAATTTTGTCACTCTGCTATATAGAAAATATTACCTTTTATTAATGTGCATTTCACTGAATTTACACGGTTTCCCATACAGTTGGAATATTCTTATTTCTAGATTCCCGCTTAATTTGTGTTTCCTATTTTTACGCCCCATAATTTAGACTAAATGTAATGATAATGTAATGTGTCCAAACTACAAAGGTACAATGAAGTGTTGCATACATTTTCGTTAAGTATCTTAGCCTTTTGTTTGGAGCTTTAAAAACGCAGGACCTTTGATGTTTGGTCCCTTTCCCTCTCCAAAGCGTATGTCCAACAAGTCATCGTTATGGCATATTTCCCAGAGTTAGCTGTAAATCTTTCAACCAAAATTGGCGCAGAGGCTCTCTGAGGCATACTCCGTCCAACACGATTGGCTACACCCTAAACGTTGCTTGTGCTCCACCAGGAAGGGATGTCAACAAGCAATGTCTGTCACGTAAGAACGTTCGTATTTGTTTATTTACCTTTTTATTTAGGGGTGGTATGTTACAGCCAGTGCCAGCCACCGTGCGTGCATTTGGTTGTATGCTGATAACCACTGTACATATGAATAAAACGGTCTCTCTTTATGTTGGCTCTAAACTCAAGACAAGTTTACGTCTGATTCATTTCATGACATTTTGGCGACCCTGCCAGGACCATCCATCAGATCTAAACTGTGATGAAAATACCCTGCATTAATTCCCATTAATTGCATGGTGGCTGCCCCCAAAGGGCAGCTGTAGTTAGAGAATTGCTTGATAAGAAGGTGTAGCGGCAGTTACGATGGCCTGATTCCTACCCTGATACGAGCCCGTTTGAGTATGCCTGGGATGCCCTAGCCCGAGCAATCAATGGCAGAGGCACCCTTCCCAAGTAATCAACCAGATTTAGTTCGGGCTCTGACCAAAGAGTTGGACGAGCAGGCCTTCGCCAGCGACAACAAGCTCGATGACAGCATCCTGCGACATATTGAGCACTGACCTGTGTCAGTGGTGGGCCCAATCAGGGGTGTCATCTTGAATACTGACCAAATATGTAAATTGTACCAAAAAAATCCTAATACTGCTGTTTTGCCCCCTTTTATATTCCCCCCCCCCCCCCCCCAAGGACATTGTACTTTTATTTCATTGTAATATTATTCTAAGAACTTGATCAATCCCTTATGTGAATTTTTGGTTTGCAAAAGGGGCTACATCCACAAATTTCAATTTTCAATTTTCAATTCAATGTCAATTTTGCAAACATTTGTTCTCAACTTCCCCCGTTGGATTACACACTGTTACCTGCATACTTGCCTGCAGAAACACCACCAACCATTTATTTTGGCGAAGTACTCAAAGTTTTGAAGAATTTAAATGCCACTAAATCTGGCCATCCAAACGATTTGCCTGTCAGGTTAATTAAAGAATTTGCATTCGAATTAGCTGAGCCATTAACTTGCATTTTTAATAAATGCATCTACGATGGGATTTTCCCTGATTTTTGGAAAACAGCAGCAATCACCCCCGTCCCAAAGGAAAAAAAACATTAACTCATTTGATCAATTGAGACCCATCTCTCTCACCCCAATATTTGCGAGAGTATTGGAATCGTTCATTGCAAAATGGGTAGTTGATGACATTGTTGAATATGTTGATAAGAAGCAATTTGGAAATGTGAAAGGATCTTCGACTACACATTACTTGGTTGATCTTTTAAATTTTGTGCTGCATGGTCTTGACAAACCTGGGCACTATGCATACTTAAGCACTATATGCGTTCGACCGGGTAAACCACAATATTGTAATTTAGAAACTGATTGATTTGGGTGTCAGAAGATTCATTATACCAATCATTTGTAGTTTTCTCAGTAATATAACTCAGTGTACTAAAATTGGTGGCAACAACTTGTTGCAAACAACATGTGGAGTGCCACAAGGCACTAAACTAGGCCCAATTTTATTGTTGGTACTTGTTACTGATGCAGCGGATGAATCTGAACATAGATGGAAATATGTTGACGATTTGACGCTTGGAGAAGTGATTAAACGAAACCAGCCTACTACTCTTCAAAATAATCTGGATAATATCTCATATTGGTGCCAACAAAATGATGTATTGCCTAAACCTACCAAATGTAACCTACTCTGTATAAATTTCCTCCGACAGATGAACCCACGCACTGATATAACATTGAATGAAATTCCATTGAATGTTGTTTCTCACTTTAAGTTGTTAGGAGTCACAATTCAAAACGATTTGAAGTGGAACTTGCATGTTCAAGAAATAGTTTCTAAAGCATCCCGAAGATTATATACTCTCTGTATTCTTAGGAGGTCAAAAACACCTATTACGGATATGGTGACCGTCTATACATGCTACATTAGACCCATTTTAGAGTATGCCTGTCCAGTTTGGCATACCTCAATTACTGATGCTCAGACCAACGCAATTGAGTTTGTTCTAAAACGAGCACTCATAATTATATTGGGTAGAGACTACACATCATACAGTGTCTCTAAAACATAGACACTTACTCCCTCCAACCAAAGCTAGTACATGTACAAGACAATTACGAAACATGTCGGGATTGTGTACAATTAAATGTAACACAGAAAGATATCGTAAATCAACTATCCCCTATTTGGCACGAACATTAAAACCATGAATTTGGTTGGATTGTGTTTTGTTAGTAATGATTTTCATTGCTTGGTATAATTTAATTAAGTTATTTGTTTTTTAATTGAATTGAATTTAAAAAGAGTTTATTAATTAAATAGATGGCAGCCAAAGGCTGTATTGTACATTGTTACATTTGTAAAGTGCATAATACATGTTAAAAGTTGTAAAGTTTAACAAGTAATGAGTAATATGCAAACAGCAAAATACACAATTGTACATAAGAAAAGAAAATGATTATACCAAAATTGAATTATATGTTGTTTGAAATATGAACAAGGTAAGGAAGAGCACTTTCTTGTCTTTTAATTGGTAATTAATCATTAAAAACAGGGTGTTTTTAAAGATATTATAAACTGTTCACAAAGTTGTGTTTTTTCTTGCTTCCAATGTAGTTAAATTGCACAATGAAAGAGCAAAAGTGGCATGTGTTATATAGTCACCTCCCAATATTATTCTGAGGACTCTCTTTTGATATCGTTTTAAATGTAATTTTGCTCTTGAGTAATATTTCCATTAAAAACCGGGACATAATAATTAAGTACTGGTCTTATGTATCCCATGTATAGTTAAACGAGCATTTAGATGATAATATTGTAGACTTAGATTGTTTCTTTAGTTATGTAATATGACAAATACTCATAAACTTGCAGTTTGGTACCTTGAATTTTGGTAAAATATTGATATTAAACTTGTAATACGTACATAATTATAATTTTTTGAATTATGCTTAACTAATTTTAATTGAAATATCAATATGACTAGAATAGTCTTGCTCTCATATAATAATGATTTCATAATAGGTATTCAGCTGATAGGTATAAATTATAAATATATGATAATGAATTAATTGCTTGGTGATTAATAACTTAGAACAGTTCCATTTATGAATAATTAGCAATTATGCTCAATGATATGATATTTGTTCTTTGCGTAGTGTAACTTTGTTTATCTTATAGTGATTTACTTTTGTAAATGTTGTACTTAACATTAATGTTCCAATTCATTTAAATGTGAATGTAGCAATTGCTATATTATGTTATTTATCATGTTTATACTATGTATGTTATGATGTTCAATGTACACTGATCCTTTCAGCACTGCTGCTGATCAGTTTGAAATGTATACCAACATAAATAATAATAAAGTATTGCGGTCATATACATTTTGTCTACACATATGAATAATTTTCAGTGACACATTCAACTTTGGATGAAGTTGTAAACAAATATTCTAACTGTATGGGCAACAGTAGGACAATGATATTGCCCTTCAAAATAGATTTGGCGGCAGAATTGTGCCTTAAACGCAACCGAGAAGGTAATCCCCCACTTGGTCTAAACCCGCTTCGTCTAATATCCACTTCGTCTAATCCTACATGGTCTAAACCCATTTCGTCTAAAACCACTTGGTCCATTAGCCGGATCGTCTAATAACCATTTGGGCTATACCCTTGATTGTCTAATATCCACTTGGTCCAAACCCACTTAGTCTAATGCCATTTCGTCTAATCACCAGATTGTCTAATATGGGCTACACCCACTTCGGCTATATCAAGAGTTCATCACTTGGTCTAATCACCATTTCATCAACTTCCCGTTTGGTCTAATTGACAGTTGGGCTACTCCCACTTGGGCTAATGTCCCACTTGGGCTAATGCCCATTTAGTCTAATGACCATTTGGTCTAAAGGTATAATGTTACGTTTGATATGATAATTGTAATTCAGTGTCAGTAATAGTGTCCACTAAGTTCAACAGTTCAGCAGGGGCCGCGGAAAGGTTTTGAAAGGGAAGGGCTGACCACATTTCAATTGTTATATAGTGTGTTATTTTATGTTAATGTATTTCTTTGTTTTTCCGCGACCCCTGTTCAAGAAGTGTCTTAACGCAAGTTAAAATTACCACTAAATAACGAGTGTAATACAATCATATTTTGTGAAAGCATAATGTTACCCATAATTTATAAATGTGTGTGAAAATTAAAAGTGGATGTATAAATTACGTTGTTAACGTTAGAATTAAGAAGTCTTAGCTCATACAGCGAATGCTTGCTTTCCCACTTGTATACATATACAAAAAAAAAATCCTTCCCTAAAAGCTGGGGGGGAGGGGAGGAGGAATATTGTACATGTCATCCCCCACCTTGTGACGCGGGATGCATCCCCCTCACCCCCCCCCCCCCCCCCCCCCCCCGTTGTCTATGTCCCTGTTTGACGATATACGATTTTATGGAACTGTTTTTTTTTTGTTAAGGTACCTGATTATAACGCCCACTATCTTGTTTCCTTTTAGGTGGTCAATATACACCAGCTGTTTGATGAAATTCACTTGTTTAAAGCGGCCACATATCTATTTTCCCTTGGGTGGTGAGCGTACGAACGATATGTTGGGACTTGTCTATGAAGGTCACCTGATTGTAGCGGCCAATTAGTTTTCTCTTATACACAGGTTTCGTCTAGTGAAACCGCTGTGGCTAAATATCCATAGAGCTATAATTACAGCCCTATGGAATCGTTCATACGGTATGCAGGCGGTGGCCACCACATAGGTCAGTGTGGGCGATCGTTAGACCAAATGGGAATTAGACTAAATGGTCATTAGCCGAAATAGTGTTTAGACGAAATGGCATTAGACGAACTGCTTTTAGACCAAGTGGAAAATAGACCTATTGGTATTAGACGAAATGGTAATAGACCAAATGGTAATAGACTAAATGGATATTAGACCAAACGGTAATTAGACGAATTGCATATAGACCAAGTGAAGAGTAGCCTAACGGAGAATTAGACGAACTGGTATTAGACGAAGTGATAATAGACGAAACGGGAGGGAAAAAAAGTAGACGAAGTGACAATTGGCCCATTTGGTGATTAGACGAAACGGCAATTGCCTAAATGGGCATTAGACCTAGTGATGATTAGACCAAATGGGTTTAGCCGAAGTAGAGTTAGACGAACTGATGATTAGGCAAGACGTCCAAATTCTGTTAATACGATCGGCGAAGAGCGGCGATGTAGCACAAAAGAATGTTTTCATTCGTCTGGACGATTCCCAAATATTGTATAAGAAGCTCATTAAAATTCAGACCTTGCTCATTATAAGTCTGATCTTTTGTCTGTGATTGTATTGTAAGTTACCGGTCGCTCCGACGCGTCGGAACGATCGTTACATACTTATCTTTTGTTAAAAAACGCACTTTTCTTATCCCTTCGAAAGCCGAGTTATTTCATTGTTATAATTCTAATTCGTCCCGACGATACAAGACGCACTAATCCATTCCCCGTGAAGCCAATATTGTTGATTGTGATGAGGTTGATTCGTCGCGACGATGTCCACCCTCTTTTGTTAGAAAATGCTCTTAATCCGTCCCCTGTGAAGCCAATCTAGTTTATTGATATAACGTTAATTCGTCCGGTCGATACTTGCACTCTTTTGTTAGAGGACGCACTAATCTATTCCTGCTGAAGCCAAAAAGTTCATTGTGATAATGTTGACTCATCGGGACGATGCCCACCAACTTTAAACGTCTTCTCTTTAAAGCCCATCTATAGTTTTCATTGCGATGCTCTATTTGTTAGAACGATTCTTATCCTCTATAAACGCAATTTGCGTTTATCGCTTTTACGCGAAAGCATGATATCTTGATTGTTATTTTATTGATTTTAACATTTGAATACTCCGAATGGGTTGTTAAACTGCACATACGGCCGTTATTCCGATTCTCCGGGAAAAATCTGAAGAATCATTCGGGCGAAAATGGAAACGGGTTCGTTGAAAAGAAAAAAATAATTGAATGTAGTACGTTCATCCGAAATTGAAATAGGATTTGTTAAAGCTGGTCAGATCTGAGTGAGACATGCAATATATTTGAATAGCTCCCTCTTAAGGTCATCAATTTGATTATGGTTATCACTCTAGAACTGAAAATTGCTAGTCTACAACCAAGGCGCATCTATCATATTTTTATGTTAATAAAGTTTTAAAATGTGTATTTTGTCATTAATATAATATCATTCACATTAAAGGTATTATCTAAGTGATGTATAAAGTATCAATATTTTGGCTTCATTACTATTGCATAACTTTTAATAGAGATATGCATTCATTATGTTGACTATTCGACACATAGAGACTAGATTGGAGACTATCAACTATGGTCATTTGATCTGGCTGGAGGTCATTCCCCACTGCGCTAAGGCCAAGGGTTAAGTGGCGTAAGCCCCCAGTATATGACATATTTATTACTTTGAGTCCAGTACTCCTAAAATAATGACCACCAACCCAACCCTCCCCCCCCCCCCCCTCCCCACCCCCACAATTTCACATAGTGCAGTCAGGCCATTGATTTCACATGTGCATGTATACATTACTACAATGATAATGGTATACCCAGAGAGGTGGGAAAGACCTCTCTGGTATACCATAGTAGGGTCCATGGCTTACAGTGAGTGAGAGAAGTGTTCTCATATTTACCATGGTGACCGATATGTGACTGCATTGAGTGCATACATATTGAGACATAGCTAACTAGCCTTGTTTTTCTATCAATCTAAGTCACTTTCCTATTTCAAATTTGCATTAATGCAAATTGCAATGTTATGTTCAGTAAATGGTCGTATCTAATTAAATATTACCTTATTATTTTCCCCCCTTTTTTGCAAAAAAAAATTCCCAGAGTCTTTGAATGAGTATTCCTTATACATGCATTGGTCAGCTGATGGTTATTACAGTTTTGCAAAGTAGTAGTCTGTCATTCTGTCATCTAAACATGTAAGTTTTCTAGCGGGCGTCTTCAAAGGCAAAATAAGATAGAAAACTTGAGTTTAGTGTATGAACTTCAGCACAGTAACCTTACTTTTGATTTACACTTATGATGTGTTTTAAACATTTTGCCATGATGGTGTCTGGTTTAACTCCACATTTTATGCCAGTGAAATTTTAATTCACCTGGTGATACAATGATTATCAAAATATACTTGGGTGTCATTGATGACTATTTATATAGTTAACAATCATATGAAAATGGCTGTGAGGAAAGAAGAAGAAAAAAAAATAGAATAAGAGAAATGTTAATGTGTGGACACACCGTAATACATTAGAGTAAAAGAGTACACCATCTGGAACATGCATGAAAGGAAGTGTGAACCCAACTATAGTTTACGACTTGTCCACTCCAGCTGAAATAAATCCTAGTGAGTGGTCAGGGGTCAGAGGGATCAAGGATATTTGTATTAGATGGTACATGTACATGCAGTATGTTGTAGGGACCACATAGCTGAGATTAGAAAATGGAAGGGAATTATCATTAAAAATACAACAACAATGAGATAGATGTGAAAGAACATTAGAAGAATGAGCAGAAAATGTTCATGGGAAGAAAATAAGGCAGGAAACAAAAACAAAAATAAGATACGGATTTGGAAAAAAAAATGTAAGTATTATACAGACAATAAGAACAGAATGGGAAGAATTAATAATAGGCAGGAGAAGAGAACTATTCATTGGAAAAAAGGAAATACAACTCAAGGAGAAACATCAAGAACATATAATCTGTACTATAATAAAGACGTCACATGGTATGTGTGTAGTAGAAAAGAGAAAATATGAGAAGGCTGAATTGGACAGATGACCAATGAAGAATTGGAGGAAGCTAAAATAGAAAAAAAAAAAAAAAAACTAAAGCAAAAGTGACGCTAATTATGTAAGAAGCTGCAAAAAAGAAGAAGATAAAGGAAACCAAGAAAAGTGAATGAAAATGGAGAAGTATGATGGAAACTATCTAAAGAATGTAATGTCAAAGATAACTGGAATAATTAAGTTAAAGGGATAGTTGAGTTTTGGTAGAGGGGGCGCTAATACATACAATTATTTTTTTTGAAAGAGCACAATATTTTATTTACAGAATAAACTTTATTTTATCAAAATCGGTTCAGAAACAGCTGAAATTTCCATAAACATAGCCATTTGTAATAAATGTGGGCCCCACAATTATTCAATAATTTTTAAATGCTTCCTCTTTTCAAAAGGTTACAAAATAGGTATTTAAATAGTTCTAATATATATATCTAATCATTATTTCAACAGAACATCACATGCACAATATTTAATTCATAATGGTTGAAACCGATGAGTGTTTAGAGAGCATCCTCTTACGTGCTAACGGCTCTTTTTAAATGATAACATGATCTTTACGAAGTCATTTGTAATTTTGTGTTCCGTTCTTTGATCGATCATAATTATCTCTCGTATTTTTAATAAGCATATTCGAACTTTGTGTCACAATAAAGCCTCATTATATACCTTTCAAATGGTGCATTATGTGTAGTGATTGTGCAAATGGGGCGATTGCAGTAGCCCAGAGAATAGGGGGAGGCAGGAAGTGAAATGTCGCGAAATGGCTCAACGATCGAGTGCATGACTGCTGACCAGTTTTTTGAAAGTTCACTTTCTATTGAATACTGCCACCCTTTCCATTCATCAAAATCATTACGATGGCATATTGATCGTAATGATTAGGCAAATGGGTAGTGCGTAGCAAACCGTTATATGGAGATGGGTCGAGTGTGAAATCAGACAAAAAATATAGAGTTGACAACAGATCAGAGCATTGCATTTTTTTCGAGCTTTTGGGAGGATTTTTTAGTATTTCAAATGAAATATTCATGATTCAAATTGATATCAACGGAAAGCCGAACAACTCTTCTGTATGAAAATGTGAAATTTATAATGATTTTTGTAAAGGGCGGCTGCAGGGAGATTAATGTGGGGGAGCCTCAAAAGAGACACATTTCAAAACGCTCTGATTTGTTGTCGGTGTCTTTTACCATTGTGTGGAGGGTGTAATGCGACTTGAATGAGTTGGCCAAGACGAATTCAATTGAAAACGCATGAATAGTGACTCAGCTGTGCCTTGAAATCAGAGCGTTTTGAAATGGGTCACTTTTGAGGCTCCCCCACATTCATCTCCGTGCAGCCGCCCTTTATTTAAATCATTATAAATTTTACATTTTCATACAGAAGAGTCGTTGGGCTTTCCGTTGATACCAATTTGAATCATGATTATTTTATTTGAAATGCTCAAAAATCCTCCCAAAAGCTAAAAAAAAAATAAATACAATGCTCCATATCTTTTTGTTTGATTTCACACTCGACCCATCTCCATATTCCGGTTAGCGAGTGCACCCACCCCATTTGCATAATCCTTGTGATTAATATGCCATCGTAATGAAGAGATAATTTCCATTAAAATGGTATCAAATTCCAATGATTTTTATGAATGGAAAGGGTGGCATTATTCAATAGAAAGTGAACTTTTAAGAAATGGTCAGCACTGTCATGCACTCATAAATTAAATGCATTGAGCCATTTCGCGACATTTCACTTCCTGCCTCCCCCTATTCTCTGGGCTACTGCAATCGCCCCCATTGCATAATCACTTCACATAATGCACCGTTTGAAAGGTATATATGAGGCTTTATAGTGACACCAATTTCGAATATGCTAATTTAAAAATAGGAGAGATATGATCGATCAAACTTGAGTTTCCGAACTTTTTTTGAGGGGTTTAGCTATTAGTTTGAAGGTTTTGGTTACTAAAATTCAGTTTCACCAAAACTGTACTCTTCTTACCAGAACTCAAATATCCCTTTAAGCTAGGTATGTAGATACCAGTGAGAATTATAAAGGGTAAGATTATAAATAAAAGTGACAGAGAGGAAGGAGAAAATAGTTATTCGATTCCGTTTGCAAGGGCCCTGGTTTATTTATATTACATTCAAACATATACTGTATTTGTTTATTTGTAATACATTATTTATTTGTTCATTGATGTTGAATATTCTCAGGATTATTGTTTATAAGGGTAATTCCAATAAAGGTAATATTTGATATTTTAATACTTTGTAAATTTCAATTAGCAAACACCAATTAGGTGCAACCCTTGACAAATTTCTGTTTATATGTTAATTGGCCTGGGCGCTATTATATGGCTGTCATTGGCTAGTATGCTCCCCGGGGAGTCGAGATCGTGCGCAAGATTATTGTGCGGGTTTGACCTCTACCTGATGACCAAGGGTAATAATAAGCGCATATGGACATGCAATTGTGCTTATGTGTTATGCGCTATATAAAAGTGTTTCATTGTTATTTGTACTCTGAAACCATATACCTACTAGGTCTATGCTGAAACCAGAGAGATGGGAAAGACCCACCTCTCTGCTGAAACTCCTCAAAGAATAGCAACGCATTTACTACTGTAGTTTAGTGTAAAGAGAAACAGGGAGAGGGGAGGGATGGGAGAGAAAAGGGAGAGGGGAGGGAGGGGGTAGGGAAAATGGAAATGAGGCTTACCACATTTTGTATTTATTCACTTGCTGCAGTAACGTAATACTAGGGAGGGGTTGTGACTGTGAGTCTCCCATAAAAACAGTGTCATTAAATCATGCTTGCGTGACCTTAAGGCTTATGGAGTGTGACCTCAATGAGACCCTAGGGCCAAAGGTTAATTGGTTGTAATTACACTGGTCAGCAACATTCATGAGATGGCGCTGTTGAAATGCAACATCAAATTTTGCTATGTGCAACACTAAAACTGTTAGATTTGGGCCCCTTTAATCAAAACATCAAATAACCTAAAGGATATTTTGGAGTAACATACGTTATTTCTTGATCGGATTTACTAACCTTCCGGAATTACGAGACTTCAGATTAATGGGAAAATACTGGGATAAACGAACCCTAGTTAATTGTCAGATTAACCAGCACCCAATGTTTACAATCCCATGTGGGTATGTGTGTCTGTTTTCGGTTTCTTGCGTGAATGTGTGTTTGTTTATGTTTGACTGTATGTGTATGTGTGGGTGTGCGTGTGTGTGTGTGTGTGTGTGTGTGTGTGTGTGTGGGTGTGTGCGTGTGTGTGTGTGTGTGTGTGTGTGTGTGTGTGTGTGTGTGTGTGTGTGTGTGCGTGTGTGTGTGCGTGTGTGTGGGTGTTTGTTTGTCATTTTTGTGCGGGAGGAAACATTACTATAGTATGAGGCAGATATTGCACATATGACGTTCATGACGAAAGACGGAACGTGTGGTATATTATTATTATTTTCATTAGTAGTATTATTATTATCATCATTATTATCGTTATTATTATTGTGAACGCGTGTGGATTGAAGAATAATGAAGGTAGTGAACAGGACAAGTCAATTACAGCCAATTTGCATATGTCTAGGACGGGAACGGCGTCGTCATCCCCACATGCCACAAGTATGATCAAGGTACATTCAAACCTGTACTGGTGGCCACCTGCCGTCAGCGGCCACTTGAAATTCTCCCCGAGACAAATGCAGTGTTGTATGTACTGCCTAGCCTATAGCGGCCACCTGCCTAACGCGGCCAACGGATTAAGTTTCCCGATCTCATTTTTGTTCCGCTTAAAGCGGGCATCAATGATCGGTTTGGCCGTAACTGCGGGCGTGGACGGTTGTCATTTTCCGATGCAGACATAGCCGCGGCCATTACAGCGTACGCAGCATGTTACTTAGACTTTAAAAGCCGGTTTCCAGCTTTATAGCTAAATATCGAACTATACCCCTAGTCTAGTTCTAAGATCTATCCTTGCTTTGGAAAACTGCCGCCTAGATTACGAACATCAAATTTTGAAGCTGTTTGTATTGTTTACTGTCTATTTTGACTCACACATGGAAAACGTCAAGTCACACTTCAATTCAGATTAGCAAGCAAACTTGCGGCGCAATTCAACACTGCTGGTAGAACTTCCGTGTTATTGTAAGTGCACGCATTGTTAGCTCTCTGGCCGTAATCCTCAATCGATCACCGCCGGCCTGCTGGCTGCTCCGTATCGCGCTAAGCAGCGGCGGCACGGACTTTGATTGTGCGAAGTGTGCACACGTGACTCGCTCAGCGCTCTGCTGTATGTTAGTACCACTGACCTCTACTAATGGACGGGCGGCTGCACGTTGATTGGCCATTCAAAAATGAGGCCGCCGCGCGCGCACGGCGGCCATATTGGGACCATCATCATGGACCGTCGATAACCCGCTGTTGATCACTGTGTGTAACATTCGTAAACCTTTTCCAGATTAATTTTACCAATTGTTCTCGTTAGATAAAAAGTGTCGATTGTATTCTGATATGGGATGGCACATTACATGGCATTTGGCTGTACAAATCGAAATGAAAATGACATACAAAAGGCTGAAATCACGTTTCATAGGCGAGTTGTTTGCAGTCATTGGGCCGCCTATATACAGTCCCATGTGTTTTGTTTTATGCAGTTCAAGTTCTTTATATATTATATACCTCTACAATTATGTGTCATGATTAGTAATAATGTATGTGTAATATCAATAATAAGTAATACTTTATTTTAAAAGTAAACAGTTCATAGTTCTGCTCATGAGTGCAGGTATAATTTTATTCATATATACTGGAATTTTGCACGAGAAATTAAAGGTGCACCTGTAAAGTGTCTAACTCCACGAAAATTACTTGGAGCTTCCTCGTTTCTCTTATATCGTGTCGTTTAGCAATATCTGACACTTTACAGGTGCACCTTTAAGATTAAAAGAACACCCCAACCATCATATTGTTTCAATAGAATCAGAGGAAATATTCTTTTAGAGCTGGCATTAAGGTTTGGGGTTGGTTTTAGGCTACCCTCTTAGACAGAAAAGACAGCCAATGGGCACCTGAAATTCGGCAATTTTCCCCCAAAAATAGATGGCAAAAACGTTAACAAAAAATACGCATATGCGCATGCGCGAAGACAAGCGGCCAGCGATCGATAGAAGATTACGACCACGGCCACGGAGCTAATTACGCCCAGGGTCGTACGCAGCTTTCACCGACGCAGGAACGATCTATTGGTACGTCCGCCGCGCTAAAACAACTGTTTACAAGGCCGTTTCGCAATCGGGTCAACGCGGCATACGGACGTAGACTCAGATCGTTGAACCACAACTCTACACGTGCGAGCGCTGATGATGAACGTTTGACCTCGCTACGAGCAGCGAGCGCCACTGATTTGGCTATTTGCCTGATCGGGCGGTCTCTTTAGAATTGACCGAAGCCCGGGGGGGGGGGGGGGAGGGTAATCACGTATATTGGGTATACGGGGATGTGCCGCTGGGAAGGGTGACTTTTCTCAAGAAAGATCCTTAGACATGGGTCCCCTTTTCATTAAAAAAGATCCTTAGACATGGGTCCCTTTTTTTAATTTCCTCTCTTTTATCCGGATTTTGGGATTTGCCGATGCGAAATTGCAAACAATTTCAAGCTCGCTACGCTCGCTAAAAGAAACCACAACCATTTGCGGGAAATACACAGCGAACATGCGACGCCGGCGAACAAAAAACCTTAAGACATGGGGTACCTATTTACAGTAAAAGGACCCTTAGATGTGGGTATGGGTTAGGAAGGTCTCAGCCGACACACCCCGTGCAATTATAATCTGAGTACCCCCCCCCCGCCCTCCCCCCCCCCCCCCCCCCCGGACCGAAGACGGTCGGTGATAACAGTCCAACACGCTACCAAGAACGTAGAGGACGCTATTACTACAGGAAATTGCGATTTTGCACACCGACACGACCAATTTCTCACGGCTGCTGTTGAGGTTGCGAGGCCCCCAGCTCCATGCAGTAGATGCACGTTGTACACACTGACCTCTATTAGTAGAGGTCAGTGGTTGTACACAACGCTATGGAAGTAATATGGCTCGCTGCCACCTGATACCCCCAACTACACAACAGTGTTTGCTGGCACCATCAGCGTCGCGTATTTCCGGCGTTGCGCGTGCATTGATCCGGTGTAAACACTATCTCAAGCAATCGTACCACTAAACGTCTGCTCAATTTGAACTAGAGCTCAAACTGCAAGCGATATTATGGAATCTGTCTATAATGGTCACCTGTTTATAGCGGCCAATTTGTTGTTTCCCTTTGGTTGTCATTATACGTAGGTTTGACTCGTAACCGACTATTTTGACGCCGTGTCTATAAAGGTCACTCGATTATAGGCGGCCGACTGTTCTTGTTTATATTTTGGTGCGTCGCTATACACAGGTTTGACTGTATACGATTTTACCCTAGGCGTATCCTGTAAATGCTCTACTTCAGGAATCTAGTAACATCGTCCAAATCCCTCAAAACTTGGGCTACTTCGAACTCTATAGCCAATAGATGGGACTGGTTTCAATTTTTTCAAATTTCGCCTTCGATGGGTACTAATGATGATGAAGATGAGAATGAGGATGATGATGATGATGGGGAAGACATTGATGGGTATAATGATGATGAAGATGAGAATGAGGGATGATGATGATGATGGGGAAGACATTGATGGTATAATGATGTTGAAGATGAGAATGAGGATGATGAAGATGATGATGGGGAAGACATTGATGGTATAATGATGATGAAGATGAGAATGAGGATGATGAAGATGATGATGGGGAGGACATTGATGGGTATAATGAAGATGAGGATGATGAAGATGAGGATGATGATGATGGGGATGACATTGATGGGTATAATGATGATAATGCTGATGATGACGGTGATGAACGATGATGATGATGATATGGAGCGATCTGGTGCACATTGAGGTGACATTTCAAATTTTCAAATGAAGAAAAAAGGAAATAACACCTTTTCAGTACATGTATATGTACATGTCGACTATAGTGAAGTACATGTAATTTGCATCAATATTGAATACCTTTACCAGCTGTAAGAGAGATAGATACTATTAAACTGGCGCTCAAATTCGGCATATCGCGGGTTAGTACGAACTGCCGGTAGAACCCTGCCAGACAGCACGATGCCTATCGGATAGGCTATGCCCGGGCGCAGACAGAGCCGACTCGACTGGTTGTCATTCCGATCGGCTAGTTTTCAGTGCGTCGCGACACACATTTTGCCAGTCGAGAGACAGTCGGATGCCTGTTGGGGTCGATTCAACACGATAATCTGCTCCGACCGACGGGCCCAACTCTAGCCTGATTGAAACCAGTCGGATCGGGGTCGAGTCGGCTCTCTCTGCGCCGGGTCTTAAATTATATGGGCATTACATCAGGCTTTAGTCTTGGCTTACCAGGGCGTTTTGGGCCCGTTTTGGGCGACATGGCTAAACAGTGGTGGTAAAAAAACATACGGCCGCGGGCCGAGTGATCGGTCGAAATTCATTCGTTTCGTGACCCATGCACCTCCGAGATCTATCTTATTTCTTACATGTATATGTTGTACATAAATATAATATGATAACATTCCGAAATGTCGTCAAGCTCCAAAGATGCACATTATTTTCTTCAAAAAGTGGAAAAATACTTAATAAAAATTACAATACTCTCTGGAAATGTATCCAATCCCAGTGCATCTTTCATTGGAACGTAGCGCGATTCCCGTAAGCAAGAGCCAATCATATTGCTTGTATAATTTTTGCGCTAAATTATATGATTTACGGAACATCAACATGCTCATTCCCGCGGGCCCCCGGGCACTGTCGGCTACAAAAGGAGGGCACCATGCAGGGAGGCACATTCAGGCACAACACAAACGTCATTATCATGATATGGGAGGAAGGCCTTTTTTCTGTTTTATTTTTCTACATTTGTGGTAAACTGAAGAAAGGACTACCTCCTAGATTCATGCTGATGGGCGTTTCATTATGCCTCCCTGCCACCTTTCGTAGCCGACCATTGCCCCGGAGGCGCAAATTTTTGTTACACGCTACTAAGCTGGGGCTTGTTGCAAGAAAGGGTCCTATATTTAGGACGTCCTCAATGTCACGTGATTGTCATATGATGACTACGTACATAGGACCAGTTATCCTAAACTGTTGCAAGAAAGGCTCCTAAGGTCGAAATAGGGGTGTGGTTCGTTATTCCGAAGGTTCGTTATTCCGAACACAGCCAAATTTCCTATACCTGAGCGTTCGTTAATCCGAAAATGATATAGGGTTCGTTAATCCGAACAGTTGTTGCATTATTCCGAAGGTTCGTTATTCCGAAGGTTCGTTATTCCGAAGGTTCGCTATTCCTAAAATGAAATCGGGTTCGTTATTCCGAAGGTTCGTTTATTCCGAAGGTCCGTTATTCCGAGGGGTTTTTATTCCGAACCAACCGCACCAACACAAGATGTATCAATTACATTGTCACAACGAAGAGCGACGTATCAACAAACAGTGGGACAAGATTACATGCTGAGATAAGCGGAATCGTATGACAAATGAACGGACTGTACCTATTTCAAAACGAAATTCGTTGAGACGATCTGGAACCTTTGAACAATGACATAACATTTCAAAGTAACTGTACCGCAACAAGACCCAGATGTTTTGGAACGATGAGCGACGAAGTGAACAAAGATTTGAAAAGGATTACTAGCTAACCGCAAGCAGTATGATCGCTAACCCATTGATCTGCACTTCTTGAATAGGAATTCGTCCCGACGATGTCGCACGTTCGAACAATAACACAGGCTATCAAGGCTTAGAATTTGTGACGCTAATCTGTCAGCGGAACGAAGATGGATGACGGAACAAAGTAACCATTTGTCAGGAGATAGTTACTCGTCGGAGCGATTGAATAAAGAGCTGAAAAGACTTGTGTCTATTCATATGCAAGAACCTCTTTTCATTATGCATTTCTGGCTAATGCCTACACCATCTGGCGGGGATTAATTTGCCAACACAATGGCATTTCGCCGCTCTTCGCCGATCATATTAACAGAATTGAGTCGTGGTCCCTTAGACCAAGTGGTATTAGACCAAGTGAATATAAAGCCATAGAGAACAGCATTTCTAGTATCACGTTAAGTAGCCACGCAGGCTCCTACACAAACTCCTAATGTGACTATCACATGTACCTGACCAACATCGGTGAAAGACCCTGATTGAGAACAGACGCCTCTTCATTGAGCATGCAGACGGCCTGATTATCACCATCCAAAGTGATGTCTTCCCCAAGACGGAAGTCAACCATCTGAAGGCCGATTCAACAAAAACTTAAGTATGCCCCTTTCATCTGATTAACATGCATGCACAGCAAAATGAATCTAGGAAACGACAAAGGTAGGCCAAATGGCCTTGTGGAGGCTAATAACATCTATTGCTCTCTGACATGAGCTGGAGCTGTTTGCCTAGCCAGAATGGACGACTGAGACAAGCAGGGATGACCACCCACTGCATCCTCGGCGCCTTAAAGTTAAGCTTTAATAAAAGCTTCCTTTCATCTGTGTAAACCTGGGACTGCAGTGCGCAATGCCATTAACGCGTACGTTTGTTGGAGAGAATAGACACCCTGACGATTCGTTCGCTCTGGACAAAGTAGTCTTCTTACATGACCGATAACGCATGCTTTAGAATGGTGATGCAATTCAATTATTTATTTTTTTTCTGGAAACATTATTTGTTGAACTTGTTAATGGAATGGACTACTGCAAGATGTTACCT
The DNA here is from genome assembly GCA_037951105.1 of Echinarachnius parma. Lineage (NCBI taxonomy): Eukaryota > Metazoa > Echinodermata > Echinoidea > Clypeasteroida > Echinarachniidae > Echinarachnius > Echinarachnius parma. The sequence goes on from JBAMJV010008499.1 coordinate 39,358, forward strand.
TTCAGTTACAAGAATATTATGTTTGGGTGATGGTAGCCGTTTAAGGCCCGGTGTTATGTGCACCCCTCCCCTCCTAAGACCCCTGTTTTGAGGCACACCTGCTCATAAGACCCCCGTTTGAGACGGCCACACTCATTAAGACCCCTGTTCAGATCCCCCCCCCCCCCCCCCGGCCCTCAGACCATGGAACACCTGCTTAGTTTTGATCTGGTACAGGGAATGTGTACAATCGATGATCTGGCAGAGTCCAACGACGTAGTACTAAGTTTTGCCCGCCATTACCAGGAAGTTGTGTAGATGTTTGGGCCATTTTGGGAGTTTATCACAGGAAACCGACACATTTAGAGAAACATTTTAGAACATCTTAGTATTCCATTCCATCAACACGTTCACAAAAATATGTTTCCAGAAAAAAAATATATACATTGGAAACGCAATCACTATTCTAAAGCATGCGTTCATGCGGTCTGAATTACGCAGACTGCTATGTGTGCGGTGAATCGGAACGTGTGCAGAGCGAATTGAATCGCCCGGGAATCTATTGTTTACAAACGCTGCGC
>JBAMJV010008500.1:0-65099 GCA_037951105.1 Echinarachnius parma
TGTCATCAGTGATCATCATTACGCTTTTAACCACAAATCGGGCCACAAATCTACTGAAATATTATCTGGATTTTTAGCCGCAGCCTTTATCGCTTTATTCAAAAGTGTGTTGTATAATCTTCCAGTGGATTTTCTTATCTCCGGCCCTCTCTCTCTCATTTCAATTTTTTTTAAATGTATTTTTACCAAACGCGGTCATGTGTATAGAATCGTTCTACATCGCGTATAGGAATCGGGTCTGACAAAGCATAGACACACACACCTGCCGCGCCCGATCGTGTGTGCAAGTGCGAGCGAGCGAGCTCGAGCGCACCGATTTGACAAAGTGCGCACCCAGAACGACTGTGATTGGTCAACACTGTCAATGAGTTCGGCTAAGCAGGTGCTGATTGGTCATATCCATCGCCACCAGGAAGAAAACTACTAACTACCTCAGCTCAATTGCAACTTGCAACACGTACGAGGATATGGATTGCGTACAATTTGTACACTTGTTACGTTGATTGAGCTAGCCGCCGTCAATTATAATACACATACACGTCTATAGATCATAATGCACACATATGCATTATATAAAGGCCGGTGTAATATGATTTTCTCATACACTTGCAATTGCTTCTAATTCTGCACTTGAAGGAAATTACTTGATTACGGAGCCGTGAACTAGCCTAACTTTCCGATCAACGTGGACCGTACTAATAACTTCATTTCATTATTACAAAGTTCAGCTAAGTTCGTACTTAGTACTTCTACTGCTCGCTGTCAAGTCTAATGATCTGACAATTTTAACCGTCTGAATTCAAGGAACTTTTTTAAAGATGCCGCGATCTTTTCTTGTGAAGAAGAATGCCAAACAGGCCGCTTCTGGACTGAGAAAGTTACAACATGGAATTGCTACAACAGGTGAGTTCTAACTCTAAGCCACTTTCATTATTTTGTCAACATTTATAATGGCTAATGCAATTCAATTGTTTCAAAACTTTTCGACTAAATAAAATAATGCAAAATTACCAGTAATAGTGGTTGGTATAATTTATTGTATATAGGCTGTGAATATTGAAGTTTATTGTGTGTTTTTTGTCTTACCCTACCCTTGGAAGTTGGAGTCTTGTTGAAGTGAAAGTGGTTAATTAATCGCCATTTAATTAAACGGGTACGGTCTAACAATTCAGAGAGGGGCCTAAGATACAACTTGTGCTTTGCCTTTACAAAAAAATGTTGTCTTTGCCTTAATAAATATTAATCTTTATAATTAAATTTAAATGGTATTGTATGGATTATGGTGCTGGAATTGCAATGAAAAAATAAGTAGATATAGGGTTGACACAAGCAAGAAACTACCGTATATCAGATTATTTCGTAGAATCTTCGCATTTTGTGAATCTTTTTCCGCAAAACTGTTTTCTTTATTTTTTTTATTTTTATAAAGTACTTCTTGTCTGAAACTTTGTAAAGACACGTAATCATGGCTCTTTAAAGTTAAGGTAAATACAGTTTGTAATACATTTAGTAATCCGTTCAATTAATTTCTAATCACATTTAATTAATCATATACTCTTCTTTATCTTTTTTAGCATACAACCCGGCAGAGGGTGCTGGTACGGCAGCTTACCCGGAGATGTCCGTGACTGCGCCGATCAACATCCCTCACCCAGTAATCCACAAGCCCGCGCCTCTCCAGGCCATTCCAAACCCAACAACGGCATCCTACTGGCGACCACACCACCAACCCAGCCACCCGCAACACCACATCAGCAGCCACTACAACAAGAGCAGCCTCTACGACAGCAAGAACAGCCTCTATGACAGCAAGAACAGCCTCTACAACAGCAACAACAACCAGGAGATCCATCAGACCCATCGCTTCGGCAACCACCAGCAACAACCGCACCATCCGAATCTCATGTACGCCCGCGCCCCTCTACCCGTGTCGCCGTTTGAGGCTGACACCTTCCCGCATATCCACAAGGGTTACAGCCCTCCACCACCCTTCTCGCAGCCCCTACACGCTCACCTACCTCAGCAGTCTCTGCAGAGGTTGCTGACACCAACGCCAACGGCAACGCCCCTGATCGCTTCGGACGAGAACAGGTTGCTATCACCGACGCATCCACACTACCCTCACCACGCTCACCACAACCATCACCACCACCACCCCCACCACCAGCAACAGCAGTTGCCGCCGTCCGCTGCTCTGACTGTGGCAGCGAAGCCAGAGAAAGAGGTGAAGAGGCGGAAGGGCGCGAAGAGCGGCGAGGAGAGCACCAAATACCACTGCCCGGACTGCGGGAAGGAGTACTCCACGTTCGGCGGGCTGAGCAAGCATCGGCAGCTGCACTGCGACGCGCAGAACAAGAAGACCTTCAACTGCAAGTACTGCGACAAGGAGTACATGTCCCTGGGCGCCCTCAAGATGCACATCAGGACGCACACGCTGCCGTGCAAGTGCGAGTTCTGCGGAAAGGCCTTCTCCCGCCCCTGGCTGCTCCAGGGCCACATCCGCACGCACACCGGTGAGAAGCCGTTCCGGTGTCAGCACTGCCAGCGCGCCTTCGCCGACAGGTCCAACCTGCGCGCCCACCTGCAGACCCACTCGGAAGTGAAGAAATACAGCTGTAAATCGTGCGGAAAGACCTTCTCCAGAATGTCGCTGCTCAGCAAGCACGAAGAGTCGGGCTGTATGTCCAGTAACAGCGACTAAACAAGAAACTAACAGACACACACACTTTGAAATCAGACCAAACGATTAAAGAAAGGTCTTTGAAGTCATCCTTGACGGGGCAGGAAACCACTCTCGATGTAAGCTGGTTCTTCATCGATACGTGTCCCCTTGCTCTTGCCAAGGCAGATCGCCAGATGAAATAGGTCAAAAGCTTTCTACACCTGTATTTTTCACACCTGGTTGTGTGAAAATTAAAATGTCAAATGAAACCTAATAACACTGGCTGAATATTGTGTACCCTTTCAAATGTGATTGCATAGATTGTTCATTCCAATTCTTCTTTTAATAATGGTGGTAAAATTAGTTAATTAGCATATTGTAATGAAAAGAAAATTCATTATACAGTTCACCTTGCCATATTGATTTTTGACAAAATCTGGAGTAATGAAACAAATTTGTAGGAAATAGACATTACATTTTGAGTTCATGCTACAGGTTATTTGCGAAATAATTTGCCGGGGCATAGTTCTAACCAAGAGGGCGCTATGGTGATTTCTTTGAATGGTTCACCAAAGTTTCTCTCCCTTGTACTGTATGCCAATGATTATACTGAACATTCTCATTTCAGATGTGAAAACGATTTTGAATTCAACACTTTTATCACCGCAGATTTATGTCATTGTTTTTGTTTTGTTCAACATTCCATCGGAAAAGGGCATTCGTGTTTGTTCCCTGTTACTTCCAAGTGTAAATTCCAATGACGTTGTGGATAATTATTGAGTTATTCTAGTGATATTCTAGTGTTTGTTTTTCTTCTATGCACTTGGTGAGCATTTGGATATTTTGAAATCAAATCAATTGGTATTTCACCCTTCGCATTCTAACACGTTTAAAAAGAATTAGCATTTTTTCGGAAAGTATAATTTTGTTTTTAGCAACTCACACTTTTGTGAAAATTTGCCATTTTGGGCTGTGCCCTGAGTTCATGTCATTATCTTGTATAGTACGTTAATGTTAAAACACATAACCTTCCAAAGGAAGGGGATGTATTTATTGTTCATTGTTATAATAACTTTAAAAGAGGGTATACATTTAATACCGTTTACATATTAAGCTAAAGTGTACATTTGAAAAGATTGAATCCATTTGAGTGTGCGAAAAATGGCGGCCGCATAGTGCAATCGTTCGTTTTAACTTATCTCTTACACGTGTAAATTGAAATAAGTGCATTTAAACTAAACTTGGTGCCTTCAATTTCCCGTTGTACATAATTATAATTATATAAAAGAGTTCTTTATCTAGTGCTAAACTATCTCAGTGAATTATGCCATTCCAAGTTATTTTATAACTCGTGTTCCAATTTGTATATGAGAAATGTCTAACTTCTTAGTTAATACTTTTGCTACAATGCATGTACGTTGATAGAGTGCTTAGTTTGTTTGGTATCAACCCCCCCCCCCCCCCCACCCCACCCCCCCCCCCCCCCCCCTTTCAAAAGCTTGAATATACAGAGCCTGATATGGAGAGTGGGAAAATGAAGCATGCGACTTACATTTTTGATGTGACTTCGTCGGGCATGCTTCCAAAACCTCTCATAATTTAATTTGATGGATTCATCCAATAAATTGAGTTAAAACTTAATTCGAAACCCTTCAAAACAGCGCAATTTATCCTACCAAAACAACTACAAACGAGCACACTTTCCTTCAAATTGTTACTCTTGCCACTTCATTCAATTTGCGAGGAAACGAACAAATTTGATAAATTAATAAAACTCTTTTTCAGGTATACACATAACACAACAATGAACATTTTTGATTTTTAATACACTTGGTGCTACTACAGTATTTTCAAATTTCGTTATGTTTGTTGTTTATTTTGTTTTCAGAATTGCAATTCATAAACGGGAATTTCCTCATGTTTATCTGTACTTCACTTCAATGTGTACTAAGAGATCCTTTGACTTTTGTATATGTTCGGAACGTGTTAAATTATATTGTGTTGCTTGTAAAATATTCGTTTTCACGTTTTTTTTGTAAATTATTATCGTGGTTCACACCGTGCCTTGTAAATAGTGTAATTTATTAATATATTTCTGTTGAATATTGAAATCTGAAAATTAATTCATCGATTACTTGCTGTTTTTTTGTTTCTAACCCCGAGTATGAATGTTATTATGAATTGTGATGATGATGATGATGATGATGATGATGATGATGATATGATGATGATGATGATGATGATGATGATGATGATGATGATGATGATGATGATGATGATGATGATAATGATGATAATGCTGTTGATAATGATGATGATGATGATGATGATGATATGATGATGTTGATAATGATGTTGATAATGATGATGTTGATAATGATGATGATGATGATGATGATATGATGATGATGTTGATAATGATGATGATGATGATGATGACGATAATGAGGAGCGAATAATCACGATATTTAAATTCCCATTATATTTTTAATAAATGATGATGATACTGATGATGATAATACTGCTGCTGCTGCTGCTGATATGGGATGATGTTGCTGCTGCTGATGATGATGGTGGTGATGCTGATGATATTCACGATGGTGATGATGCATGATGAATATTGGTGATGATGATTTTGGATTTATGGATGAAGTTGATGGGTGGTGGTGGTGGTGGTGGTGGGTGTTCGTGTTGTTGTTCGTGGTGGATAGTGGTATGGGTAGTGGTGGTGGTGGTGGTGCATGGTAGTGGAGGTAGTGGTGGTGGTGGTGGTGCTGGAGGTGGTGGTGGTGGTGGTGGTGGTAGTGGAGGTGGTGGTGGTGGTGGTGGTGGTGGTAGTGGAGGTGGTGGTGGAGGTGGTGGTGCTGGAGGTGGTGGTGGAGGTGGTCTTGGTAGTGGGGTAGTGGTGGTAGTGGTAGTGTTGGTGTTGTTGCTACTGGTGGTAGTGGTTGTAGTGGTGGTGGTGGTGGTGGTGGTGGTGTGGTGGATGTGATGTAGGTATGCTGGTAGTGAAGATGGTAGTAGTAGTGGTGGTAGTGGTGATGATGTTGGTGATGGTGGTGGTGGTGGTGGTGGTGGTGGTGTGGTGATGGTGGTGGTGGTGGTGGTGGTGATGGTGATGGTGGTGGTGGTGAGGTGGTGGTGGTTGTGGTGGTGGTGGTGGTGGTGGTGGTGGTGGTGGTGGTGGAGGCGTGCTGGTGGTGGTGGTGCAGTGGCGGATCTACGGGGGGGGGGGGTTAGGGGGTTTAAACCCCCCCCCCCCCTTGGGCTGCCAAGTGAAAATTTGAAGTGCATAGAAAAACGCCATAATGTGTCCAGACCCACACAGTATCCACATCGTCATTGGGTCACCCCCCCCCCCCCCCCCCCCCTTAGCAAAAAGCTAGATCCGCCCCTGTGGTGCTGGTGTTGGTTGTGGTGCCGGCTGCTGTGGTTGGGGTGGACGTGGTGGTGGTGGGGTGGTGGTGGTGGTGGTGGTGGTGGTGGTGGTGGTGGTGGTGGAGGCGTGCTGGTGGTGGTGGTGCAGTGGCGGATCTACGGGGGGGGGGGGGGGTTAGGGGTTTAAACCCCCCCCACCCCCTTGGGCTGCCAAGTGAAAATTTGAAGTGCATAGAAAAACGCCATAATGTGTCCAGACCCACACAGTATCCACATCGTCATTGGGTCACCCCCCCCCCCCCCCCCCCCCCCCCCTTAGCAAAAAGCTAGATCCGCCCCTGTGGTGCTGGTGTTGGTTGTGGTGCCGGCTGCCGGATGATGATGATGATGATGATGATGATGATAATGATGATAATGCTGTTGATAATGATGATGATGATGATGATGATATGATGATGTTGATAATGATGTTGATAATGATGATGTTGATAATGATGATGATGATGATGATGATATGATGATGATGTTGATAATGATGATGATGATGATGATGACGATAATGAGGAGCGAATAATCACGATATTTAAAATTCCCATTATATTTTTAATAAATGATGATGATACTGATGATGATAATACTGCTGCTGCTGCTGCTGATATGGGATGATGTTGCTGCTGCTGATGATGATGGTGGATGATATTCACGATGGTGATGATGCATGATGAATATTGGTGATGATGATTTTGGATTTATGGATGAAGTTGATGGGTGGTGGTGGTGGTGGTGGTGGTAGTGTTCGTGTTGTTGTTCGTGGTGGATAGTGGTATGGGTAGTGGTGGTGGTGGTGGTGCATGGTAGTGGAGGTAGTGGTGGTGGTGGTGGTGCTGGAGGTGGTGGTGGTGGTGGTGGTGGTAGTGGAGGTGGTGGTGGTGGTGGTGGTGGTGGTAGTGGAGGTGGTGGTGGAGGTGGTGGTGCTGGAGGTGGTGGTGGAGGTGGTCTTGGTAGTGGGGGTAGTGGTGGTAGTGGTAGTGTTGGTGTTGTTGCTACTGGTGGTAGTGGTTGTAGTGGTGGTGGTGGTGGTGGTGGTGGTGTGGTGGATGTGATGTAGGTATGCTGGTAGTGAAGATGGTAGTAGTAGTGGTGGTAGTGGTGATGATGTTGGTGATGGTGGTGGTGGTGGTGGTGGTGGTGGTGGTGGTGATGGTGGTGGTGGTGGTGGTGGTGATGGTGATGGTGGTGGTGGTGATGGTGATGGTGGTGGTGATGGTGGTGGTGGTGGTGGTGGTGGTGGTGGTGGTGGTGGTGGTGGTGGTGGTGGAGGCGTGCTGGTGGTGGTGGTGCAGTGGCGGATCTACGGGGGGGGGGGGTTAGGGGGTTTAAACCCCCCCCCCCCCCTTGGGCTGCCAAGTGAAAATTTGAAGTGCATAGAAAAACGCCATAATGTGTCCAGACCCACACAGTATCCACATCGTCATTGGGTCACCCCCCCCCCCCCCCCCCCCCCCCCTTAGCAAAAAGCTAGATCCGCCCCTGTGGTGCTGGTGTTGGTTGTGGTGCCGGCTGCTGTGGTTGGGGTGGACGTGGTGGTGGTGGTGGTGGTGGTGGTGGTGGTGGTGTTGTGGTGGTGCGGTTTTGCTAGTGGCGAAATCGGGACGTCATGGTTGTGATCAAGTAGTAGTAATTAATCAATGAATGTTGTATCGATCACCTCACACAATATTGTATATTGTATTTAATGTTTTGTAACACATATTTGGTGTGCAGCAAAAAATAAACTCAGCGAAATTAAGAAACAAACCGATGTTTAGCACCCCACTTTCTCTCCGTTTTATGTTTGTTTTTTGGCGGTATAAATTGTCCATACAAATTTATGGAAAACTTGCCACCACACAACCACGCCTCAAAGTTGTAATGATAACTCAATCATGACCACCTGTATTTATTATCGGGAAACTTTTAATCACTGCTTATTATATGAAAAACCTATTAAAGGGATCTGGTAACTTTGCTGACATGTGCAAAAAGTGATGAGTGGTTGATACAATGTATATTGTTGTTATCCGATATGTCCACTGGGTGTTGTGTGAACATTTCAAGTTAAATGGATGTTATATGGTCGAGTAATGAGCAAAAATGCAAAGTGGTATTCACTAACTCATTGCACTCACTTTGTACACGGTTCTGACGATCCAGTGGATAATTTGACATCTGAATACTTCAGTCGTAAATATCTTTTTAACGAAAGGGAAATTTGAAAAACTGAAACCTGTCCCATGCATGCTTTTATTGTTAATACGAATACAACAAGGTATGAGGGAACCGCTATAATTCCAATTGAATTTTGAGGATTTGGACAATGTTACTAAGTCCCTTTAATGTCCTTTTTTCGACAGTGTTATCATGGTTATATGCAGGTGGTAGACGATATAGCTAACGATCTATGTTACATAACTCAAGAACACCTTACAGATTTGATTTCATGATCGGGAGTAATCTAGTTCGTGGGGCGCGTTCTATTTAGGGCCTAATGAACGCTTCTATAATAATTATTCTAATGGTAGTATGCACAAAACGAATCCGATATTGTGTCAAGGTGGTGATTTTAACAACAAAAAAACAAATCAGCATGTTATGTACATTAATACTAGTTAGGCAGCTAAGGGCCTATAATCATAACAATTGTGCACAAAATGAAAGAAATGTGAATTTTTCACAGATAGTTCATATTATCATAACGTTTAATTTCCCTCGTGGAAGTTTGCTAATTATGACCATGAGGGGCGGGACAGGGTCTTGAAAGAAAGGGGGTGCAAAGTGCGTTATTACACCATTGTATGGGTATCTAACATGACTTGATTCTTTCCTTAATATGTTAATGGGTTAAAAGTGACCTGAAAATCATATTGTCCATTATTATAAATATGATTTTTTTTTTTATGGGGTAATTGTATGGGGTAAATGAAAAGGAGTGGGACCCCCCCCCCCCCCCCCCCACCCTTCACTTTTCACATGTGTCTAAAGTTTACTTATCGTTCTTTAGTCCAACATGTTTGTATTGATTCATATTCTAGAAGGGTTAAGAATATATTTTAGCTTTGTTGCCACCATGGCAACATTGGGCAACTCTTTTTAAAGCATTATAAACTAAATTAGCTAATTTGCATATTTGTGAAATAATGCGAGGGGTCATTTTCTAGCGAGGAATTGTACAACATTGATAACAAAAAAAGTATTCTAGGGTATTTTGGGGCAAGGATTTCATTTCTGGTGCTCGTTTGTAAGTGCCATATGGGCAACACCCTGAAATCCAAGATGGCTGCCCCTAATTTGCATATTTATGAATATTAATGATTTTCTGTGGCTACAGCCTCTGATAAATCATAATTACAGACGATTTTCCTCAATTATGTTCTAAATGCGTGTTAAAGATAATTTAGCTTGGTTGCCACCTCGGCAACCTCTAGCAATGCATACAATTAGCATAATTAGGTATTTTACCTAATTTGCATATTCCCCCAAATCGAGTATAGTGGGAACCCAGGAAGTAAAAATGACAAGGAATACCACTTTTCCAAGGTTTGAGGGGGCAACAAATCCATCCATGATACTTAGTTTGACGTATCACCTTGGCAACCCACATAAATCCAAGAGGGCCGCCTTTGTAATTTTAAAGGAAAAATGCTATTTGCCACTTTAATGGCATTTATTTTATAAAAGTATGATTTGATTACTGTAAGCAAATAACTACATCATGATTCAAGTATTCTAGTTGCTTATTCCAATAATTAAAAATCCAAACATTATAATATCGATCCAATATAACCGAAATAATATAGTCGTGTATCATAACATGTGTAATTTGGGGAGCAGCCATCTTGGATTTGAGATGGTTGCCATGGTTAAACAGGGAAGTAAGTATCAAAAATGGATCTGTTGCCCCCGAAAACCTTGGAAAAGTGGTATTACTTGTTATTTTTACTGTCCGGGTTCCCAATATACTCGATTTGGGGGAATATGCAAATTATATAAAATACCTAATTATGCAAATAATATGCATTGCTAGAGGTTGCCATGATGGCAACTAATCTTTGATATCTTAAATACATACTTAGAACATAACTGACAAATAATAATCTGCAATTATTGCTTATAAGGGGCTGTAGCCACTGAAAATCAATAATATTCATAAATATGCAAATTAGAGGCAGCCATCTTGGATTTTGGGATGTTTCACATATGGCACTTGCAAACAAGCACCAGAAATGGAATCCTTGCCCCAAAATACCCTAGAATACCTGTTTTTATCAATATTCTACTATTCCTAGATAGAAAATGACCCCTGACCTTATTACACAAATATGCAAATTAGCTAATTAACTTTAAAAGGTGGGAACAAAGCTAAAATTTCTTCTTAAACCTTCTAAAATATGAATCAATAAAAAAAACGTTAGACTAAAGAACGTCTCCAGGTCTAATACACAAGTATAGGTCCGTCTACAGGACTATTTACTTACTTCAATTACATTGATTATGCATAGATCATGAGCTCCGTAACCTTTAACCCCATGACCCCAACATCTTTAAATCAAATCATTGTCACCCCACGGATGCGAGGCTAACTGCTACAATCATATTTAAAACAAAATATAGGAGAAGCGTTAAGAATGATGCCTCAAAGCGGCAAAATAGGGCGGTAACAAGGTCATGACATCTAAAGGTCACTTGGGGTCAAATTGAGCAAACTTCCACGAGGGAAAATAATTCACATATAATGAAGATTATATGGTAGGACTTTCATGTTTCTTTCAAAAAGTGCACAATTGTTACCCTTAGCCGCCTAACTATACGGGACTATTTGCACATGAGTTAAAGAGGACGGAAGACAATTTTAACTACATGTATAATACCTTAATGACTCCGACAAAATTATTTTCGAATTTGTTAAATCGCGTCGTATGCATAACGTCATTTACTTTGTTTTATACCTAAAATGCACTATTTGGCAAATCATTCCGATACAGCTGGAATGTTTGTGTTAAGATTGATTCGAATAAAATGAAGCTGTCCATTTAGCATTTTACTGGCTCATCAAGATTAGCTCTTTCAATCATTCATTTAAACCCTTAAAACAGAAGAAGAACCAAAACGGTGGTTGTATTATTGGTGGTAGGGATGGTTGTGGTGGTGGTGGTGGTGGTAGTGGTGGTGGTGGAGGTGATTAAGGTAGTAAACAGTGATGATGGTGGTGGAGGTGGGGGATGTAGTGGTGGAGATGGCGGCGACGGTGGTGGGGGATAGTGGTTGAACGGTGGTGATGGTGGTGTTGATGGTGGTGGTAGTGGGTGTGGTGGTGGTGGTGGTGGTGGTGGTGGTGGTGGTGGTGGTGGGTGTGGTGATGGTGGTAGAGGTGGAGGTGGTGATGATGGTGTTAAGTTGTGGTAGTGTTGGTGTTAGTGGTGGAGGTAGTGGTGAAGGGGGTGGTGGTGGTGGTGGAGGTGGTCTTCTTGTTAATAACGTAAACGGGACGACATGGATGTGATTAGGAGATAAAGATTAGTGAAGGACTGTATCGGTCACCTTAATTTGTACGCGCACAATTATGTATATATTTCAATCGAAGTCTTGTAGCATTAATTTGGTGTGCAGCAAAAATAAACTCAGCGAAATTAAGAAACAAACCGATGTTTGCCACCCCGCTTTCTCTCCTTTTTATGTTTGTTTTTTGGCGGTATAGATTTTCCATACAAATTTATGGAAAACCTGCCGCCACACGACCACGCCTCAAAGTTGTAATGATAACTCAATCATGACCACCTGTATATTATCGGGAAGCTTTTAATCGCTGCTTATTATATGTAAAACACATTAATGTCCTTTTGTCGACAGCATTATGCAGGTGGTAGGCGATATAGCTATTGATCTATGTTACATAATTCAAGAACACCTTACAGATATGATTTCTGAGTAATCGAATTCCTGGGACGCGTTCTATTTAGGGCCCAATGAACGCTTCTATAATCATTATTCTAATGGTAGTATGCACAAAACGAATCCGATATTGTGTCAAGGTGGCGGTTTTAACAAAATCAATCAACATGTTATGTACATTAAAACGGAACTATTTGCACATGAGTTAAAGAGGACAGAAGAAAATCTAAAGTACCTAAATGTCTACGACAAAATTATTTTCGAATTTGTTAAATCGCGTCGTAAACATGCATAACGTCATTTACTTTGTTTTATACCTAAAATGCACTATTTTCCGATACCGCTGGAATGTTTGCTAAATTTGATTCGAATAAAAGTATGTTATCCATTTAGCATTTTAATGGCTAATAAGATTTTGCTCTTTCAATCTCTCATTATTTACAACCCTTAAAACAGAAGAAAAAATCGATTCGGTAGGTTTTGAGCCACCACCAACAATTTATGGAAAACCTGCCGCCACACAACCACGCCTCAAAGTTGTAATGATAACTCAATCAAGAACACCTGTATACCATATATTATCGGGAAGCTTTTAATCACTGCTTATTATAATATGTAAAACACAATTTATGTCCTTTTGTCGAAAGTGTTATATTATGCAGGTGGTAGGCGATATAGCTAATGATCTATGTTACATAATAATTCAAGAACACCTTACAGATTTGATTTCATGACCTGGAGTAATCTAATTCGTGGGGCGCGTTCTATTTAGGGCCTAATGAACGCTTCTATAATAATTATATGGTAGTATGCACAGAATGAAACCGATATTGTGTCAAGGTGGTGTTTTTAACAAAACAAATCAACATAATAGCACATTAATACGGGACTACTTGCACATGTTAAATAAGATAGAAGAAGATTGAAACTACCTAAAATAATGTCTTCACCAAAATTATTTTCAAATGTGTCAAATCTCATCGTATGCATGACGTCATTTATTTTGTTTACACCTCAAATACAATATTTTCCAAATCTTGTTCGTAACCGCTGAAATGTTTGTGTTAAAGGGACAGGTCCACTTTTACAAAACGTCTGAACAGCCTTCAGTTGACGGATGGGGATCAATGTAACACGCAAACAAAAAATCAGAGCGAACAGCCTTCTAATTTGGATTCTACGAATGAAAAACGAATGCGTCCCTCCATTTAAACTATATATCGGTCAATAAAGGAGTTCAACTGATTTAGCATAATATTACAACAATATAGTACTAATTCTCGTAAAGGTATTGTGAAGCCGACATTTGTTAACGTATGTCACGGAAAAAGATCTCAAAAAGAAAGAATATATAATTACATGTAGTCAGTTTAAGCGATGTTTGGGTATTTTGCTTGGTAAACGCTCACACATTAGTACTTATGCGCGGGTCACGTAGCTAGCGAGGGTCACGTAGGGGTCATGCGTACCGATCTGGCACTCCGTGAAATCTATGTACGAACTTACTCACCGGCCGAAAATACGTATGTACCTAATTAACCGACGTCCCTCAGTTTATTCAGTTTTAGGTCTATAACTCCACGAAAAAGAGATTTCAAGCCCTAATTTTTTCAGGCATGCTATTAAATGACATTTCCTTTCATATAAGACAATAACCTCGCAACTTTTGAATTTTGGCTTGCAAAAGTGGATCTCTCCCTTTAAGATTGATACGAATAAAATTAAGCTGTCCATTAAGCATTTCAATGGCATACCGGACTTTGCTCTTCCTATAATCAATTTCAACCCTTAAAAAAAAGAAAAATCAAGTTTGGTGGTAGGTAGGTTACGAGCCACCATCATAGAATGTTGAAGTTATTTTTAGTTTAAAGGCACAACAAAGAATCTATTATTATTCCATTTCCTGACATTGCTGATATTATATTTGTAGATTAAAACCATTTTAATCATTATGATGACTTATACATTTCAAAAATGCTGAAAAATATTTGTTTTGTTTTTTACAAATTATACGTATTAGGACTAAGAACTATAACAAAATCATTGTTTAATCTTTATACGATCCAATTATGTCAGGTTGCGGATGTTTTTAACCAATACTTGTGTATTTTGCTTGCTAAGATAAATATGCTCAAACAACTGCAAGGTAACACACATTACCGCCCTAATGATATGTATATTTACCTTGCGATTAAAATACGAAAAATCCAATTTTGTGGTAAGACGAACAAATTTGCTCACACTCGCGAGAATAATAGTACACGGCCTTCGCGCAACGTTGCCCTTTCCGGATTAAAAAATTGGGTGATATTAATAACTGCTATTATTTCTCTGGCGTTGAATCAACTTGTTTCTCGTTTAAAAAACATTTTCAGTCCGTTTCATTTTGACCGAAATCGACTGAAATGTGACCGCCAAATATTTGAACTTGGCGAGGTTCTGTCAATATTTTGCTCAGGTGGTTAAAACTCGATTAATTGTTTGGGTTTATTTGAATTGTCAAAGTCGATTGCATGGAGTTAGAGTATACAAAAGGGGAGGAAATAACAGGTTAATTTTCTTTATTTCCCTTGTCGCCGAACTGTTAAATGTTTCCAAATCGGGGACTTTTGAAACGGCGTAAAATTGGCTAAATGGACAACATAATTCTATCATTATTATTTTATTATGATGCGTCATTGTTTTTTAGCAACTTTGCTGGTATATCTTTATAATTATAATACGCGGAAGTAGATGTTAAATACATTTTTTTTTTAAAACAACAACGCGGAAGCGTTAGTTTGTCTTTTATTGAAAGCAAATTAATAGATCATAACGTTTCTTTTGTAAGTCAGGATGTTGTTGCATACAATGTCAATATTATTCGATTGTTTAATTCAGTACTATTTGCAATGTACCATTCGCGGAGTAATAAGAAATGCAATCTTGTAAATACATATTTGTTAAGTTTCATTTTTCGTCACCATATAATACTCAGTTGATATATTCCATGATTTAGTTTAGAACTTATAAGTTAAATCAAGTTCTAATAATGAATTTGTATTACTTAGCCAATATTTTACAACTCATTGTATTTTAGCTCGGTTGACCGTCTGCTCAAGCTTTTGCTTATAACGGCGACCTTATGCTCTCTTTCTTTATACACGTAATGGCGCAGCGTATTAATACTCTTACTCATGTATAAGTATTTTTTGTTTTATATTATGTAAACTGTTTGCATACCTTATGTTCTATATTATTAACAAATCACTTTTGATTGCAGAAAATAAAGTCTTTGTAATAATGAAAATACCTAAATAGATACGAACGAATTTTCTGCATGTATGGCATAATGATGATTATAACAAGCTTATTAAAGTGGATAAAACTCTGATTGTTCTGTTTAAGGTGCTTGACTGAGATTTTACAGACATTTTACGAGACATTACATATCCCGTCTAGTCCACAATTGCACCTCACTTAGTTAAAGGCATACTAATTTCTGATGAAATGTTAAAGGTACCGTTGAGTAGTATTGGTATTTCCCGAAGTGCCCCCCGATATTATTTTGTGAGATAATGAAAAACTGACTGTCAAATTTGAAAGAACATACAATTTAAATGACAGAATAAACTTTATTTGATCAAAATCGGTTCAGAAACGGCTGAAATATCCATATTAAGCATATTTTATTCAAAAGTGATTCTCACCGGCAATCACCGGGTAATATTTTAGACTTTTTAGAAAAAAATTAAAAATGCTTAAAGACTACTTGGAAAAAAATCTGAATAGGTTTTTAAAAAGTCGTTGATGGTATCTCTATTGAATCATTATTTTAACAAAACATTAAATGCACAATTTTGTATGAAAAATGGCTTAAACTAGTGATTTTTAAAATAGCGCCCTCTTGAGTTGTAACGGCTCTTTTTGAATGATAACGGGGGTTTTACTTAGTCGTTTGTAATTGTGTATACTTTTCGAGCACGGTGAACTTATAACTATTACTTTGTACCGTAATGGTGCAGGTTTTGGTTACTAAAGTTAAGTTTGACCAATACTCAACTATCCCTTTAATTATATATTTTTTTAATCAAAAGTGTTGGATTATTATTTGAAATGTACGACTAGAAATATACAAGAATTATACACTTCTTATCAGTAAACAGTAAGAAAATGTCAGCTTTCGGTTCCCCTTTAAAGGGACTTAGTAACATTGTCCAAATCCTCAAAATCCAATTGGAATTCGAGCGGTTCCCTGATACATTGTTGTATTCGTTTTAACAATAAAAGCATTGGACAGGTTTTGGTTTTTCAAATTTCCCTTCCGTTAAAAAGATATCCACTGGATCGTTAACACCGTGTACAAAGTGAGTGCAATGAGTTAGTGAATATCACTTTGCATTTTTGCTCATTAATCGGCCATATATCGTCCATTTAACTTTAAATTTTCACACAATACCCAGTGGTCATATTAATTATCAGATAACAGAAAAAAACATTGTATCAACCACTCATCACTTTTTGCACATGTCAACAAAGTTTCTAGATCCCTTTAACTCATGGTGTGCGTGTGTTATCCTCGTTGGACGTTGAAGGTCAATGTTATTATGACTTTATAGTGTTACTTTATCCCGTATTTAAAAGAAAAGTGAAAAGTGATCCTATTTGTTCTAGAGACCACTGAAAAGGGATATGAATCGTAAAAATATACTGCGCTGTTTACCCATCTTTATACACCAATTTTAACAGAAAGAAACGGATATAGTTTTCTACCTGTACTTCGTAATAACATAATATCATTTTGTAAGCTCCAACTTATGAAAAAAAATACCCGTATGTGTATTATGTTTAAACATTTGTTATTGATAGTTTTGTTCGCGTGCAATAGTCCTCAAAAGTTTGTTTTACTTTTACTTTAAAAGGATCTAGTAACTTTGTTGAAATGAGTTGTGCAAAAAGTTGCAAAAGGTTACTAAAATGTGATCTAGTAACTTTGTTGACATGTGCAAAAAGTGATGAATGGTTGATGCAATGTATATTGTTGTTATCTCATATGTCCACAGGGTATTGTGTGAAAATTTCAAGTCAAATGGACATTGTATGGCCAAGTAATGAGCGAAAATGCAAAGTGATATTCAGTAACTCACTGCACTCACTTTGTACACGGAAGAAAAACTCGCCCGGAGTTTTTCTTATCTGAATACTTCAATCATACATATCTTTGTAACGAAAGGGAAATTTGAAAAACTTTATTGTTAATACGAATACAACAAGGTATAAGGGAACCGCTAGAATTAAAATTTTATTTTGAGGATTTGGACAATGTTGCTAAGTCCCTTTAAGTAATGTGTGAAAATGTCACGTTAAATGAATGTTATATTGCCGAGTAATGAGCGAAAATGCCTTAGTGATATCCGCTATAAACTCATTGCACTGACTTTGTACACAGTTACAATGTTCCATGCAGTAGATAGTTACAAATCCGAACACTTCAATTATCGCAAATATCTTTTTAAGAAAAGGGAAATTCGAAGAAAAAAACCTGTTCCATACTTCTATTGGTAATACGAATACAACAATGTATGAAAGAACCACTAGAGTTCTAAGTAAGTTTTGTGGATTTGGGCAATGTTGCTAGATCCCTTTAAAGGTCATCAAGCGTCGGGATACAATGCAAGCGTCGGGACCAACTGTATACTACAGTACCTCTCACAACCCTTTTGTAAGATTGCATTGCATGGGGATGTAGCGAACGGTCCGAACATTAGTAATTTGGCTTCTTTTATCACGCTACAAAACAGGGACCAAGTGCGTATTTCGCACCGACGTACGCAAGGCGTTCACAAGATGGCACCGCGCGTCTCAGTGCTTTACGAATCCGATCCACCTTTAAAAGGAATCTAGTAACTTTGTTGACATGTGCACAAACTGGCAAATGTTTGATAAAATGTGTATTTCCGTGATCTGATATGTCAATGATGTGATATGAGATGTGTGAAAGTTCCATGGTAATTGAATGTCAACTTACCGAATAATGAGGGCAAATGCAAAAGTGATATTCGCTCATTAGCTCGTTGCACTGACTTTGTACACAGTTCTAACTAGAAGGCCGACAAAGTCAGCATACCCACGCCTCCCATTAGCCCTGTTCTACCCCTTCGTCGGCCTCAACCCTGTTTTGCTTACCGATGCATCCTAAAAACATAGTGATCAACCGTTGAACAGAACGAGTGTATGAACTGTATGTTTATCTTAAGCGTATAAGTTTAAATTGCATGTAAATTGTCCACTTGAGAGGATCATCACCATTGTTCTGGTCATTGGGCCAGGATGTGTGCATTAATGCCATTAATTATTATTTTGCGACTGCAACTGGCGAACTGCAGTGGGGCAATTCCACGGTAACGGAAGGACATTCAGACGCAATTTTCGAAATTCTTTTTACTTTTGTATAATCAATCCATTTTCCCCTATTTTCCTGATTCTAACCAGTCTAGATGTATTCAATATGTAAAAATGAACATCTGTTCATCTTCACATTAGTGTCGGGTCAATAATAATTATTAAATAAATAAATGTATTTTTCGGAAACTTACCAATTTCTTGGCGCTTCAAAGTTCAGATCAGCGTGTTGCAATTCAATTCCGTTCCGTATTAATTAACCCGGAATCGAAAGTACCGTACCATAACATATGGTACCGTGCGCGCGATCGCGATGCACACCTGGACTAAACTTGTTAGTTGCTGCTCGATTGGATTCAGCGAGGTTACCGTACCGCGCCTATAACGTGCAGATATTATTTAGGCACACACGTGCATTAAATACATACCAGAGCTGCCAACCTCTAGAACATGAATTCAGTACTCTCAAGGCTCAAAATCAGTAATTTGGGGAAGAAATCAGTAATTTCCTACGCGGCTCTATGAACCTCAAAAACCAGCACTACAACACTGCGCGGACGCGGTGCGCGCATGATGCAATTAGCTTCGTCACATACTGCATGCCATGCATAGCTGCCAACATTTGGAAGCTCTGGGGTCCCAGATGCTCTCTGGTGCAATCTGAGCCTATTTTAAGGATCATTTCCCCTCAAATTCAACCCAAGTTTAAAATGGGTAAAAAAAAAAAAAAAACAGTCGGTGGAACAATAAATTAGTAAATTAAAAGAAAGTAAAAATATATCAAGGTATCAACATCATTTTCAGAAAAGGAAGGGGGTAAAGGGAGAGAGGGAATGATGAGTTGCCCTAAATAGAAAATCAAATAACAGTCTACAACAATAAAATAACCAGAAAAGTTTAAGAAGTTGATTTATTTCTGATACGCCCCAAGCTTATCCTTTGTAGCCTACGGCTACGCTGATAAATAAAACAAGACAAATAAAAAAATTCACAGGATAAACATGATAAACAACAATAAAAAATAATATAGGGAGCCCCTAAATGTAGTGCTAGGATAAGGGTTCGGGTTAGGTTGTCCAAGTTAGCGATCAAAAATAATTTACACCACTAAAAACTAAGTTTAAACCACAAAAATACTGATTTCAAAATCATAGTTGTGCGACTACATCACCATCACTAGGCATCAGTACACACCCTGCATTTCCCCCACAACTCCAGGCATAGTAAACTATGCTGACTGGGTATGCCTGCAGGGAGGGCTTGAAAATGCCGACATCTGTCCAATTTATTGGCGATAAATGTAACATAAATCATGAATTCAAACAAAATAAACTATTACAAACAATAACAGATACCTTATCTTCCTGATTCTGCAAACTTTTATGTCCATTTCTCTTGCATAAATATGATTTTAGATCTTTTCATGACAGCTATCTGCCGATTCGCACGTGTTTTTACTAGCTGCCTGTGTAGTATAGATATGCCTAATATTTATGCATTGCAATATGCACAACACATTACATGCGGGTGTGTACTATGTGTAAGTACATCTATTGGCATGGCGTGTGCGCCACGTTGTTTTCTTGAAATGATTTGAGACGGGAGAGACGAGGAGAGACTAGTGTGAGAAGGGAGAGGAGAAGAGAGACTGTGTGTGTGTGATAAGTACATTAGTGCGTGTGTGCCATCGCGATCGCACGGAGCACAAATAGAAATGCATAGACGGTAGTGCATTATCGGATTTCCCAAAATCCGTAACATTTCAGCGCCATTCCGTACTCCCGTAATTGTTGTCAATTTCCGTACCAATAAATACATACTCAAACTTCAAGGTTCCACAGAATTTGCAGGGGTCAACCAATCATCACCAAAATCTAATCGATTCTTCCATGTCACTATCCAAACATTCCCTGAAAATTTGGTGCAAATCCGTTTACCCGTTCTCTAGTTATCTTGTACACAAACAAACAAAAAAAAAAACAAAAAAAAAAAAAAACAGACAAACAAACAAACAAACATACATACGGAACCCTTTACATAACCCCCTGCCGATTTCATCGGCGTGGGTAATTATCCAGTAGATACTTACCAATCTGTGATGGACACTTCAATCATATACATGTATTTATAACGGAAGAGACATTTGGAAAACCGAAAGCTCTTCCAGTTCCATGCTTCTAATGGTAATATACGGATATAGTGCATGGGGTATGTGAGTACCGCTAGAGTTCCAAGTAGGTTTTGAGGATTTTGACTGTTTTGACTGATTCTGAATGTATCTAGATCCATTTAGGGGTCCCAAGGGGCCCACTGCTGCTCAGTAATATCTATATTTCTCTTTCATACTAAAATCAAGAAAACTGTTCTATAGGGCGTTGACTAGACTATGTACTTGTTCTCAAAAGTGAAAGTAAAGTATACTATACTGTACATGTCAAGAAGTAAACAATATGATATACCAGCATCGCGGTGTCGTTTACTTACCACACAAACACGGAATCTGGTCTGGTCCCTATGTGATCATATTACGACACCCAAACATGCTGGTATGAAGAGCAAAACTATATAAATCCACTTTTTCAACTTTGGAGATAATCAGGTTTCTTTGTCCAACTTTACTTTATCCACATGATAATATAAAAATGGATCGGTCTGGGGTCTGTATTTTGTTTATTTTGGATGTGTAATTTGTCCTAAAATGTGGATATCTAGATAGCTTCGTACCTTATTAATCTGTTAATGTACTATAATATCGTTAACTCATTTTTTGTATAAAGTGGATTTAGCGCGTTTTGGTACTAAGCTCTTCACATATGGGCTATGTTCCTAGAGTCAGTCAGTGGTGCAGCCTATCAGAGGGCCAGGCCCAATCGCCCCCAACACCCCAGCCCTCATAGGGATTATTAAACATTTAATTTGTTATAATTGGACAAAAATATGCATATTGATATTGTGTTTATACTGAAATGAAAAACAAATTAATACATAATTAAATGAATGAATACACAATAAATAAAACATAAATAAATACATTAATAATTGCATAAATAGTTCATGGCGCAAATTCACCAAATGATAGTGGCAAAACCTTTAAAAACAACAACAACACCGATCTGTTGCCCCACCTCGCCCCACTTTTGGGGAGTAAAAACATAAAACAATCCATTGCACAATATCTATTTTAGCTTATGCTCCCCTTTTCATAGGGAATGATCTTGACACCCCCTCACCAATTGTTTATTATCACCTTCTTTATTATTACTTGTATTATTATTATTTTTTCTTCATTATTGTTGTTATTTAGCAGTAGTAGTAGTAGTAGTAGTAGTAGTATCATGATCATTATCGTTATTATTATTATTATTATTATTATTATCATTACTATTATCATTATAAGTATTAGTAGTAATATTAATAATAATATGGATTATTATTATTATTATTATTATTATGCTTACTATTATCATTATTATACTTACTATTACCATTATCATTATTATTGTTATAATCAGTCTTAGTAGAATTATTATTATAAACATTATGATTGTTCAAAATCTACAAACACTTATTTGCATCAAGGAAGTATCCCTGGTACTGGTAGCCATTTTAAGTAACCTACCCACTAGACAGAAAATCGTTCGTTATATTCCACTAGCTGGACGGTCGGATCGCGACCAGAGTAAACAAATCCGATATAAAGAAGAGACGGGTATTTTTGTCTACCTACTCACCTGCTGTCTACAGTTTCATCTCCAGACACTTATACCACGTAAACACTATCATTTATTTGCCTGGTATCTAGACTGATTAACCTTCTTAAAGCTTACACACTTACTTATTGACTAACTAACTACTTGGAGCTCATTTACTTACTTACTTACTTACTTACTTACTTACTTACTTACTTACTTACTTACTTACTTACTTACTTACTTACGTACTTACTTACTTACTTACTTACTTACTTACTTACTTACTTACTTACTTACTTACTTGCTTACTTACTTACTTACTTACTTACTTACTTACTTACTTACTTACTTACTTACTTGCTTTTTTACTTTCAAACTTGATTTCATTTTTTACTTACTAACTTACTTACTTATCTGCTTACATACTTACTTTTTCAAAAAAAACTTACTTAGTTACTTACGTACTTACTGACTGACTGACTGACTGACTGACTTACTGACTGACTGACTTACTTACTTACTTACTTACTTACTTATTTACTTATTTCCTTACATACTTACCTTTTCAAAATAAAACTTACTTAGTAACTTACATACTTATTTACTTAGTGACTGACTGACTGGCTGACTTACTTACTTAACTTACTTACTTAGTGACTGACTGACTTACTTACTTACTTGCTTTTTTACTTTCAAACTTGATTTCATTTTGTAATAACTTACTTACTTACTTATCTACTTACATACTTACTTTTTCAAAAACTGACTTAGGTACTTACGTACTTACATACTTACTTACTTAGTGACTGACTGACTGACTGACTGACTTACTTACTTACTTACTTACTTACTTACTTACTTACTTACTTACTTAACTTACTTACTTACTTGCTTTTTTACTTTCAAACTTGATTTCATTTTTTACTTACTAACTTACTTACTTATCTGCTTACATACTTACTTACTTACTTACTTACTTACTTACTTACTTACTTACTAACTTACTTACTTACTTACTTACTTACTTACTTAATAACTCACTACTTATTCCGTATTTACTAATTTACTTACTTATATATAGCTTTAATACTTAGTACTTCTTTACTCACAAACATTATCACAGGAGAGCATCCTCCTCCACCCCCCCCCCCCCCCCCGCCCAATACAAAATAACAAATAAAAATAAATAGTAATAATACAAATACAAAAATATGTACGTGAAGAATAAGATTGTCTACCCGACCAATACATAATATTAACTTAAAAACATAAATAGTATAGGATCACTGATATATCAATTTTAGCAAAGCGATGAGGTATTATATTTACAACAGTACAGGTTGCACGGTTCGAGCGAGACTAGATGTCGCCTCGGGCAGGATCTGGGCGGAACTCAATACCACAACCAGTAAAGATGCGGGCCCCTCTTACGCACCCCTTTAACCATGTGATATCGTATCTAAGGGGGAGAGAGAGGCAATCGCCTCCCACCCCGCCACGTAGACATTCTTGCCCCACTCCCGTCATGCCCGTGTCCCCTCGCAGTGGGGCCACAAAAGATAGAAAAGGGCATATTCGACACATCTTGCCCCCCCCCCCCATTCCATGTGAAGCCTTGTACCTCTCTTTGACCACCACGCCCCCCCCCCCCCCCCCCCCCCCCTCTCCCCCTTCCCCTTCCCGGCCCGGAAGATCCCTGTTACCAAGTATATCATATAAATATTTAGATTATGTTCCTCAAATTCAGAACTGTAGACAAACAATTTCTCTTTCATTTTTTTGTTATTACTGGAGTTGTGTCTTCGTCACCATGATATCTGCAACACTGTCTTGTTTCCACGATATAGCACTTAATTTCACCCCTTCCTGAAAGAAGCTTCGTTATTTATGAATCAAAATATGTAAATTGTCCTCGCTTAGTTGTATTTATGTGTAGCATACGTATAGCTATATCTGATAGATAAAACAAATAAAAACACATACCCAAAGAAACACGTCTGAAGAAATGTAATTAAAGTATGTTGGAAATAGCAATAAGGTTACCCGAATCAGGAAGTGTGGTATGCAACATTATAGAATTATATTAAAGGGATGCCTGTAAAGTGTCTAACTCCACGAAAATTACCTGGAGCTTCCTCGTTTCTCATCTACCGTGTTGTTTAGCTTATGGTAAGAGAAGCATAAAATAGGGTTAGATTTTTTCAAATGCCCCTTTAGTATGACGATATCTATCATTCAGCTCAAGCGCGTTAATGAACGGTCATAAACCTCATACACGTCATACAGTAATTCGTTGTAAAAGCTGACGCATATTTTCGCTTCTTTACCCAGGAAAGCAGTGTTCCTTTTCAATGAAACTTTCACACATAATTCGGACGTATCTTACAATGATTTTGGTGCAGGATTGTAGTCTCAAATGTCATTTTGGGCAATATCTGACACTTGACAGGTGCACATTTAATATAATATTAATATTTCTTTCAGACACTAGATGATGTGAACAGCTGTAGATGGGGTATATATAATAATTATTGGCTTTTTGAAGAAAAAATAGTACGTTGAACATGCAAAGCAAATTGCTAAAAATCTAAAGTTTGTTATATTTTGTAGAGGGAACACCCCACAATATTCACGTTTTGTTTCGCAGGGGGGACACAAGACGAAGTGTAGTGCAGGAAATGTGGTATTATTCTAACATAATTATTACAATCAGCATGTAATGGAAAAGGGATTTGACGAGATAAAATACATGCGGATACGTTTTAAATGTTCCTGTTTTCAATGCCGGTCATGCAGTTTGAAAAGGGTGATATTTAAAATCATTATTTATTTTCTTTTATGCGCCCATTTCTCCGCAAAATAATAATGATTCTGCAATTTCGTGATGCAAGGGGTGAAAAGAACAATTTATTATGAAGGAAATGTGATATCTAAATTTATCTTATATGAAATCCCCTGTATGCACGTTTCTTAGAAAATCTGACACTTATTGTACCCTTCTGTTTAGAACAACGCAACCGCAGAATAATTATCTATATATCGCCACCTTTTCCCCATTATTGTATGTACCATGTCATTATATACTGGTAATAGTTATGACAGGTTGTGATTAAAGGGATCTATTCAATTTGTTGACGTCAAGTGCAAAACGTGATGAGCGATTAATAAAATGTGTATTGGAGTGATCTGATATGTCCACAAAGTATTGTGTGAAAATTTCACGTTAATTGGATGTTTTTTGGCTGAGATATGAGCAAAAATGCAAACTGATATTCACTAACTCATTGCACTGACTTTGTACACGGTTACGACGATCCAGTGGATAATTTAACATCTGAACACTTATCTAACGTAAATATTATTTTAACGAAAGGGAAATTCGAAAAACCAAAACCTGTCCCATGCTTTTATTTTTAATACGAATACAATAAATTATGAGGGAACCGCTATATAGAATTCCAATTGGATTGTGAGGATTTGGACAATGTTATACTAAGTCCCTTTAAAGGTAGTTTCGGATTTGTAAATCAGACACCGTGCATGGTGCCCTCCATCGAACGCTTCGCGCACGGTACGAAATACCCACTGGTTCAGTGTTATGATGTGTGCACTTGTAAACTAGGTACAGAGCGGTACAGAGCGGTACAGAGCTTAGTAACGAAAGCTCGGACCGCCATATATATTGCAGTGATCCCATACGTATGACCATATTTAAATCAAGCGTTATTATCAACTCAGTTTAATTAGGGTTATTTTTTTTTTCAACGTGCATTCAGATTCAGTAAAACCAAAACAATAAACCCACTAATTCAAAGAACCACAGATTCGAGTGACGAAATTATATTGATCGCTACCACATTATTCATTTTGGAAGAAGGAAATAGCTATTTAAAAATGAAAGACGGAATGAACACGAATTGCATCACTGCCATGAATACACTCACTCCATGATCTCAACTTTTAAGGAATCGAGTATATCGTTGACATGCATGCAAAAAGTGATGAATGGTTGATACAATGTATATTATTGTGATCTGACATATCCAATGTGTATTGTGTGAAAATGTTCAAGATAAATGGACGTTATATATGGCCGAGTAATGAGCAAAACTGTAAAGTGATATTCACTTACTCATTGCACTGACTTTGTACACGGCTACGACTATCTTAACATCTGAACACTTCAATCGTAAATATCTTTTTAACGAAAGGGAAATTCGAAAAACCGAAACCTGTCCCATGCTTCTATTGTTAATATAAATACGACAAGGTATGAGGGAACCGCTATAATTTCCAATTGGACAATGTTACTAGATCCATTTAAGTATAGATTCAGACAATACTTAGAAGACTTAACAAAGTGACCCATAAACTTTGTCAAATTCAACCCAAATCACTCGAGGCTTTCATATTTTCTCTGGTATCTTGTTGTTTGACTCATGGTATACAACATAAGAGTGAAATAGGTGTTGATTTGTTCAACTACCTCCCTCAGTATGCAAATATTTAAAATTGAAGAAAAAGCCATTCCGGAACAATTTTCGATTGTAGACCAAATCATTTGGCAAGGGGGTGATGAATCTGAGATAAAATGTTCACCTATTTCACAAAGTGAACAGTGTTCCTTTTCTATGAAACTGAATGTCACTCGTCTATCAGAAGAATCTTACTATGATTATGGATAACTTTAATATTACATAATTATAGAGTACATACTATATTCTCCATGTTTAAAGCTAGTCTGTATCTAATAACATTGTCCGAATCCTCGAAAATTACTTGGAACTCTATAGCGGTTCTCTCATACCTTGTTGTATTCATACATGTATTAACAATACAATAGAAGCATGGGACAGGTGTCGATTTTATGAATTTCCCTTTCGTTAAAAAGAAATTTACGATTGAAGTGTTCAGCTATATAACTATCCACTGGATAGTCATAACCGTGTACAAAGTCAGTGCAATGAATGGCGAATATCACTTTTCATTTTCGCTCATTTCTCATTTATAAAACTACGTTCTGTTTTTCTTAAAATCGTGACAATGTAATTAATCTGAACCTAATTAGATGTGGTTATTTAGGATTCGTGGTACTTGGAATCCTCTATCCATTAGGTCCCTGATTGTGTTTTTGCTTCGGGTAATTGATAAATGAGTAATTATATGAAAATAACAAGCCTATAATGAGTGAAAACATATAAGGGTCTAGTGACGCACTGTTAATAACGTCAATGCTTGCTCAATTATCATTCAGTAATTAAATATTATTATTTTCACCCACTCTCGGGGGCTGTTATGGAAAGCCATTTGTAGCCTTGTATTAAAACATATTAAAAAGCAAGAATGCAAGTATTTTAGACTTCCATTAATTTTACATCAATAGCATGAAATCTTCTTTATGATAGACAATATTATATATTATGATTTGCATCAACATTTCATGCCTTTTAAAATAACATTTTCAACAATTTTTTGAAGAAACTACTTACGGCTTTCCATAAACTGTAAGTCCAACTAAGAGTTAAGTTCAGCTTAGGATCTTTGTGAAACACCCCCTGATCTGTAAACGTTCAAGGTGCGTATATATATAATGATAATTGTAACAAATCAACGACAAACTTAGAGGTTCGGTATAGTAGCTTAATTTTCATAACTGGCGAAGCCAAGTTTAATAATGCTTGCTTATTATTTAGTTATCAAAAACTCGCCCACTTCCGAACTGTAAACTTCCAAGATGCTTATAATTATTATTGTAACAAATAAACCAACCATGATGAGTATCACTTTTTAAATATTCGCCGTACTGTGAACTTCTGAGATGATTATTTGGATAATTATAATAAATCACTGCGTAGAATTGTTGGCTTAATATTCTTGGGAAATAAATATTTTTCTTCAGAAATATTAATTAAGGGATTCTTCCACAATTACTCTTCGAAGTCAATATACTTAACGGTCTTCAAACCAAGGTCTGTAGCTTTTACAAGTAAACTAACACATTATCATTAAATGTACCTGATTAAAAACTGAAGAGAAATCCATGAGGTCAATCGAAGAACATCAGCGAAAAAACAAACAAACAAACAAACAAACAAACAAACAAACAAACAAGAACTTCCGTAAATATACAAATATTATCATATTGTTTTCATTTCCAATAATGATCTTCGTGTTCATTATTGTTAAATATTATTGATCTTTATGATATCTTTAGATTATTTTGTTATTATTCTGTTTTATAAAAAAAAAACACAATACATTAAATCTACAATTTGTATTCACCCGGTGACAGTAAGAAGGGCGTTGAGTCGATTTTTGGCTAAATTGAGTTTTGCAAACTATCTTCTAGGTCTGAATCGATGTTTCGTGAAATATCGTGTATCCTTTTACCAAGTTGAAAGAAAAATCACCCGTTACATCACAAAATCTGATTGAATCACTTTGAATCTTTGATTGTTAGTTAGTTAAAGTCCTTCCCGTGCCAATTTTGGCACATAAGGCGGCGCCATATCTCCGATTCATTATCCCTGGGCCACACGTCTACTAAATGTAGCGAAAGCTACAGAAGGGGGGCCAGTCCTCTGGTGACTCGTGTGATTAACTTTCCCTTCTCTATTCTATAAATGCCGAGCGCCTGGCTAGAAGGCAGAAGGTACCATTTTTAAAGTCTTTGGTATGACCCGGTCTGGGTTCGAACCCGGGACCTCCCGTGCATGAGGCGGACACCATAACCGCTAAGCCACTATGCTCAGTTTACTTTGATTGAGCTGAACCAAAATTAATTTGATTTTCGGTTTGTGAATCTCAAGTACAAACACGAAATACATATAAAGGGTTTGCAGATCGAGATACCAAATTTTTTTTTGCTGTGTATATTTTCCTAGTTCAATATCTAGATAAAATGTTGATTTGTTGGTGCCGTTGTGGTTGTTCTCTGTATGGTTCCTTCTATTTCCTATTAGTGGCCCTACAATGATCGTAATTTATATCCACGTTCACACGACGGGCACTTGACTGAAGTATCCCGTTGGATGTATGGATTCTTTCGAATTATGTCCACTGTTTCCCCCAAGTGGTCCTATAGTGTGAGCGTGATTACATGTCTAGTTTCATTGATCAGCAATTTGACTATAGTATATGGATTCTTTCTAATGATTTCGGCATATTAATTCAGTTTTTGCAGGAATGAAACCCCGATATGCTTAATAATTGGACAATTTATTAGCAAAGCTCCTCAAATGCTCCACCTATAATCCGTCCACTACATATCAGTCTCTAAATTAGTGCTGCTTTGTACGTTTCTTTAACATGTTTGACTGAAACCTTGGTATAAGAAATAAACGATTTAATGAGCTAGGAACACCCATTTTCACATTCACCCACACACACACACTCATACACACACACATACACATACGCACACACGCACGCATGCACACGTACACACTCACACATAGACACACACACGCACACACACACAGACACACACACACACACAGACACACATTCACACACACACACACACACACACACACACACACACACACACACACACACAAACAAACAAACATACTCACACACAACGATACACACGCACGCATACACACACACACACACACTACACACACACACACGCATATACACATACACACACACACACATATATACATAAACACACGCATACGCGCGCGCAACAACTCAAAGTCACGTACTCACATTCAAACACACAACACGTACATACACATATTTAAACAAACAAACAAACACACATACACAAACACATATATTATTCACATGACCGCCCACGAACGCCTGAACAAAATAAAAATTGTTTTACATTCGAGGACTAATATAATGCCCGTTTGAGGTTCATTGTACAGGGAACTTTTCTTTGTGATCTTTCCTCGCTTTAACGATTATAATGCAAGAACACATACAAACATTCACATACAAAAAACAATCAAAACGCGTTTTAGGTGAGGTTGGCCCATACAATCCTAACCCGTTCAACCCGTTCAACTTGATCGATAGGAAGCGATTTTCATGTATAACAGACCTGCATGTCTATAGAGAAAGTCTGTGTACATATCTGATATACGCCCCTTTTCTGCTTGATTTTACACATATTATTAGTCCTACAAATTCAAACTATTAATAAAGCTTATCGATCATATTATATAATGCGTCTGTTATAGGGTTAATTCAATTAATAATTCTTAATCAAAATTAATCGGAAACGATTTACAGTTATTGATATATAAATATTTTAAATATTTTGTTATTCAGATATTTATTATTTTGGTAGTCATATTATATCTATTAATTATTATTCATATATTTATCTATTGTATTACTTTATGTGGGTTGGAACATTGAGTAAATAGGGAACAGGTTTAATAACAATATACTGCCGTTAATCTCAAAATGACAGAAGACAACAACAGAATGAATCGCACAATTATACAATGCACATAATGACGTCTCTTCGGGGATTCCTACGGCAAGCTCGGTCAATCAAGCGAGTAAAACCTATCATGACAAGTTAAATATTATTACGTCAATCGCTAGATCATATTTTTCATTCTAAAAAACCACAGATCCATCGGAAGTAATAAAATGGATAACAGAAATAATGGACCGTATACTATTATATGCATAGCAAAATGGAAATGTTTTTTTAATGGTTTGCTTGGATTTTGTCTACAAATAATAACAATTCAAATCTCGTCATCACCCTTAAGGCCCGGTCACATATCACCGGATAGCGTAAACGGATGCCCGACGGAGAGTTACATTTCTAATCCGTTCGTCTCCGTTTGTATGCGTTTTCTTGTCTGTTCCTTGTCAGGCGTACGTTTTGTACGTTGTTCTATCCGGCGGAATGTTTTGTGCACGAAGCAATGGAGACGACTTTCACCACCGTAAAATTTGGGATAATTTGATTTCGCAAATTTTATATTCGTCGGGCATCCGTTTACGCTATCCGATGATATGTGACCAGGCCTTTACAAATCTCGACTACTAGAATTAGTCGGTGACATCAAACTAACAGCAACACAATCAAAAATGGAGTCCATGCATCTTTCTTTGTGTTCAACGTATTTAATGATAGAAGTAGGCGATTCAAAATGCTCTAGCTATTAGGTTTTATCTTCTATTATCTGTTTACGTAAAGTCTCTAAGCAAAAGATGGCTAAAATTATATAAAACCAGTGGACCTTTTTATGAGACTGTTACCATTATGTTTTTATGACACGTGGGTATATATTCAAGTTAGGCTAGTTTGGCACCGTAGAATAATTTAATTCTTCTCTGCATAATATCGTTAAACTAATTTGTTTTGTTTTGTAAACGAGTCTATATGCCAGTTAGACGAAGTTGTTTACTATGTCAGCCTTTTAGTATTGTTGTTTGGATCTTTGATAAAATGGGATGAGTCATACTATGTAAATAAAAGTGTATAAGGAACATAAACATAATATTGCATGTGGTAAAAACAAATGAGAGGAGTAGAAAGATTGGAGAAATAGATCACCGGAACAAAATCTGTTGAAAAGAAAGCTATTAAGTCCTTTTTGTACACTTCGGAAATAATCGTATCACCATTAAAGTTTGGTGGCCTTGTAGAAAACAAAATAATGTATCTTCCTTTTTGTTTTTTATCAATATTTTCCAAATCGGAAATAGTTTATTTTTATTTTTTTTATGGATTTGCCATAACGTAGAGAAAGCTTACACCTGCATGATGGTATGTATAACTCAACTTTAGCCAAATATCGAGCCAACGAGCTTCTCACTCTGATACGACGAAATGTAAAATATTCCCCTGATGACCGAGTCTACATGCGTCCATCGACGTCCGTATGTATATCCGGCTATATAGCTTGATCGAATTTGAAAGGAATAAACTTTTGACCAATCAATGGCCACCATGTGGTAGCCATATACACATGTGGACTAATTGTCGATTTGCTATTCTGGATTTGTTTTCATGATATTATCATTCTCTCCCCCTTCCTCTCTTCTCCCCTATCCCCTCAGTAGTAAGGTGTCGCTTTTATGGTCATAAAAATATGAATTATGAATTATGAAATATGAATTATGAAATATGATTTATGAAATATGAATTATGAAATGTGAATTATGAAATATGAATTATGAAATATGAATTATGAAATATGAATTATGAAATATGAATTATGGATATGAAATATGGAATATGGATTAAGATATTGATATCATTATTTGATTGTTTTAAGGCATCTCTTTGTTTTAGATCATAATGCATTGTTTTTATGCAAATACTTCATATTCATATTTCATATCCATAATTCATATTTCACAATTCATATTTCATAATTCATATTTCATAATTCATAATTCATAGTTCATATTTTTATGACCATAAAAGCGACATCTTACTACTCCCCTCCCTCCCATCCCTCCTCTCGCACCCCTCCCCCTCCCCCTCCCTCTCCCATCCCATCTTCTCCCATCCCCTCTTCTCCCATCCCCTCTCTTCCCCTCCTCTCTTCTCACATGTCCCCCTCTCCCTTCCCCTCCTTTCCTCTCCACTCCATCTTCTCCCATTCCCCTCTCCCCCTTCACCTCCCCCTTCACCTCCCCCTCTCCCTATCCCCTGTCTGTCCCCTCTCCCCTGTCTGCCCCCTCTTCCGTCCATCCCCCTCTCCCAACCACCCCTCTCTCTTTCTACAAACCACATGCCTATCTCTCCCAAACTCTCTCGCTCTCTTCAAGGATGTGTCATACTCTGAATAATTATATTTGACTTTCATACACCACAACATTCCTCATTTTATATGTGTCTTTTTTGTGTTTGATGGGGTGCGTAATTGTATAATTGAAGCTTATCCATTATTGCTCAATAAGTTTCGGTTTATGCGGTTAAGAGTGTTGCAAGTTTTATCTGATTCATAAAGGTAGCCATCGCTTCTTTTTTTTTAAATGAATGTTATAAGCTTCCAGTTCCCTCAAATAAAAATTATGAAATTCAAGATACATAATCGCTGTTTATCTAATAACTGTTGTGCCTTGTCAATTTGAGATAATATGAGAAACAAAATTGACCCATTGCCTACTGGAGCCTGGTGGGACCTGTTTTAACTCAACTCTTTGGACATACCTTAATCTAGACGGAAACAGGTTAAAACTAAAAGCATAAACACTCGGCCTTAATGAAACGTGGGATCAACACTTAATCGACGTCATTTCATGGATAATTGAGTCCCTATTATACCGTGGATGGATTATTTAGCTTAGTGGAGGTCTAAATATTTGGATTCTTCTAAAATTGTTATTATAATATACCATGAACTGATAATCCATGAATATACTGTGTGCATGAATAGTTTCTCATGCATACACGGGGGTCACGGGACATGACAGCGTTATACATGAACGTTCGCGTACTTTGTGACGCTTGTTATCGTCAAACAATCCAGTCAGAGAATATTAATTTTGAATTAAAATGTTTACAAATGTTGGCAACTGGAGGTTTATGGTTTAAATTGCAAATTTCTCAATTAATGGGCGGTTTCTTGGTCCAATTTGTATAACCCCATATTCGTAAAAATATATTATTCCACAAAACATGGTCGGTGATAAACACATACATTTAAATTTGTTTGTGTGTGGGGCGTTTCCAAATACCGCTAAATTTGGTTTTAAGATGGCTTTTTTTTTTTTCGTGGAAGTTTGACCAGTCAGTGAATTAAAAGAAGAAAAAAAGAAGAAAGTTTAACCATGGACCTAGGTTTAACCAAGTTTAGGCGCTTGTCAAGGATTTTATTAATTCCCAAACAACAAACTCGTTGTATAGTATACAAGGAAACCGGACAAACAATATCCCGCATACCTAATTGAAAGGGGGTCATGAGAAGCCATATGTGCCATAATAGAATTGTTCCAAAATGGGTCAGTTCCTTTAGATCTTGTCCCAATTTTATTTGACACACGCGTCTTTATCTAACTTTATCTATCTATATCTTCCTATAGTATAGTTATCTGATGAATGAATTAATTTGATATTGAACTATTGAATTGTACTATTACTGTCTTTATCTTACTTTATTTATTGTATCTTCAAATCGTTTTTATCTGATCTAAGAGTTAATTTGATATTGAACTAAGATAAAGTTAATGCAACGGGCACAGAAGTAAACAGTGTAGTGATACAGTTATCGCAGAATACAAAATGAATAACAGTATCAACAACAACAACAACAACAGCAACACAAACAACTACATCAACCACATCAACAACAACAACAACAACAACAACAACAACAACAACAACAATAATAATGACATCAACAGAGATATGTTTACGCATATCTTCCATCAATTGCGTGGGATATACAATATACTTTACTTATTTTGTTCAACAAATCCCAAAATAGTTTTTTTTTTGTATTCATTCAAAAATAAAATTATACAATTGTCGTATCATTTTCTCCTTTATCAGAACTTTTTATGACCTGTGTAGGCATACATTGTTCGGATGAAAGAACTTCGTGTGACGTTTTGGGGGGAGACAACTATGGTGATGATGCTGAATTTTGACAAAATTAATTACTATTACGAAAACAAGCGGGTGCATGCATGACGTGAGTAAACAAAATCAAACTTGTTTGCAAAATTGTTTGTTTTCAACTCGATATATATTTTGTGTTGCTGTTGATTACGAATGCGAATGGAATGTCAGGAGACGTTTTATTTATTTATTTTTTTTTGGGGGGGGGGGGCGGATACTGGGGGAAGTGCCCCCATTGATTGGTTGATAGTCATGTACTAACTTGGGGGTGTTGCACAAATAGTTGCAATCGATTGTAAAGTTGCGATTAATTGCAGGTCAGAACATGTGACTAAATGCGCAGTTCTGATTGGTTGAAAATGTGCATTGTTTCTGACTTTACAACTCTTTGTGCAACACCCCAATGTAGAGTGTGTGTGGTTTTTTTTTTGCTTGTCCAGTCAAAATGGGATAAATATCATAAGGGATTGTTTTATTATTTGTTAAGCTTGCGGAACCAATATGGACGATTATGTACGTTTGAAAGATGGACATTTTATTTTGCTTGTCGACCTAAAAGTGCCCCCACCTTTTTCCAAATAGCTAGATCCGCCATTATATTATAGCGGAGCTCAAATGATCAGGTGTACTATTATGTTGAGATGACACAAAAATAAAAAATGGTAACAATTATATTAATAACTATTTTCAAAGCTCAGTGGTGCAGATAATGACCCTGTTTTTCTATACCCGCGCCTTGAGCTTGACTGGGCCCATCCAGCACATATCTGGCTGCCAATGAACCGTGACGTCACGGAGGCAACAACAAGCTTTAAAGGGCGCTAACACCATGACAAGTATTTCCTCTTTACGTTTATAATTATATTTGTGTTTCGATGTTCACTGTTGGACATGGGACCAAACATTATCTATATTGGTGCAAGAATTTACAATAAACATTATACTAATAAGTACAAAATAATGAACAAAATTGTATACAAGAATAAAAGACACTAAAATAGATTTTAAAATCCGTCTTTAAAATAACACAATATAGATTATTACATTAATCAGATCAATATTTAAAGGGGCATACTCATCTTTTCCATGTCCCAGATAATTAAAATCAAATCAAATCTTGTTGATTTGGAAACTATACAGTAATTTACTCCAACCATTCAATAAGAAGTCCCAACTTCCATGCACCGCCCTGTAACTTATTTTTGTCGGTATAATATAAATCAATTAATTTCATTAATTTATATCATAAATTAATAGAATTTCATCAATTTATATTATAAAGAAAGAACTTTCAAAGTTCGTTAACAGCAAACATGTCAAGATAAACAACGCCCTTTTAAATTATACGACAAATCAGATACGAGTGAATGACAGGTGGTTGGCGTAAAACAAACAATCTTATAATAGGTGGTTAAAGTGCAAATGAAAAATATGTATTTCTTAGTCTGACAGTGATTAAGACAACTACGTCAATGTAAACAAACAAAAAATGTGTTATATTTTCGAGCTTTGGAGGCGTATGTTTGATTGTGTTCATTTCAATTTTCTTGGCAGCTGATGTATGTTGTTCATGAAATGAAACAGCGAGTGATTTGACTTCATATATGTGAGCTTATGTTTGATGTTATTGCTATAACAATCATCTTAATGGTTGCATACCTCACCAAAGAAATTGTGAGCATTTTTCTATAAACTTTCAAGGAATCACACTTTATTTTTTTTGGGGGGTGCACTCTATGTATTTTTTTTTTTATCATTAAAAGAATTTAGACCCTTATATTGTTTAATGTTTTAAAACAATTATTCGACCCCTCCTCCTGGGCCCATAGCTATACACCATAACTTCATTAGAACCAGTAACGCGGAGCAGTTGTCGTATCAGCTCGAGACACGTGACCTTGACTCCTAAGTTGTACTTGTCAGTCACCATGCGTACAAGGCACGTCGTACGCACGCGTGCGTAAAGGCCGCACAGACAAACAAGTTTGCTCCGTCCGCGCCCATGTGCGACCGACCACGTAATAAACTTGTAAAAGTATGTCAGGTATAGTAATTCAGGTTGTTGTTTGAATTCTTGTTTAAAATATGTCACTGCAGGGGCGTCGATCCTGGGGGGCAGGGGGGGCGGTCGCCCCCCCCCCCCCCCCCCCCATTGAAAATATTGGGGGGGGCGAACATATCATTTCGCCCCCCCAATAATTCCGAAAATGAGGAAGAAAAAATCGAGTGATATAATGCGAAAGAGGGGAAAGACACATTTATCAATAATTAATCTTCAAAATAGCCGTTTTTTAGTCTGAAAAGGACTGTAAATCTCTTTTTTGCCGCGCGCTTCGCGCGCATACAGTTTCTCATATTGCAAGTTTCATTTGGGTTGCTGGAACTCACCTTTCGAAATGTGTTGGGCAGTGTAATTTCTCAAACGCACACCTCAAACGAAGTTTATTAAACCCTCATCTATAGATGCACACCGTCACAGAAAATAAAATAATCTGAAATATATCTTTCAGTCAATTCGGACCATATGCGCTGAACGCAAATCAAATTGGAATATCATGTCCCCCCACATTTGAAAGTGGAGGAGATTGTCCCCCTCCCTTTGTCATTATGTATGTTTGGTTCCATACTTATATACTTCATATTACGTGAAATTTCTGTCTCAGGTGTGCACCAAATCGCACAATTTCACGCCCCAAAATACAAAAGCTCCCTACTGTGGGAGGGGGACACCCCCTCCCACACCCTCCCCCGCTCGGTCGCTTCGCTTCCTCGCAATGTCTCTTCTCCACTTTTGAGAAGTTGTTGACGCCCTTGCTTAGTTTCATGGGAGCCCAATGCCCTAGACTATATCGATGGCTCTATAGTATACAGGATCACGTGGATCCATCTCATGCAAGGCTCAAACTTTTTCTCGCTATGCCCTTTAAAAATACCTTACGAGTAGGTTCACTATTTTATACAATTTTAAAGGGACAGGTCCACTTTTACAAAACATCTGAACAGCTTTCAGTTGACGGATGGGGATCAATGTAACACGCACAAAAAAAATCAGAGCGAACAGCCCTCTAATTTGGATTCTACGAATAAAAAACGAATGCGTCCCTCCATTTAAACTATATATCGGTCAATAAAGGAGTTCAACTGATTTAGCATAATATTACAACAATATAGTACTAATTCTCGTAAAGGTATTGTGAAGCCGACATTTTGTTAACGTATGTCACGGAAAAAGATCTCAAAAAGAAAGAATATATAATTACATGTAGTCAGTTTAAGCGATGTTTGGGTATTTTGCTTGGTAAACGCTCACACATTAGTACTTATGCGCGGGTCACGTAGCTAGCGCGGATCACGTAGGGGTCATGTATACCGATCTGGCACTCCGTGAAATCTATGTACGAACTTACTCACCGGCCGAAAATACGTATGTACCTAATTAACCGACGTCCCTCAGTTTATTCAGTTTTAGGTCTATAACTCCACGAAAAAGAGATTTCAAGCCCTAATTTTTTCAGGCATGCTATTAAATGACATATCCGTTCCTATAAGACAATAACCTCGCAACTTTTGAATTTTGGCTTGCAATAGTGGATCTCTCCCTTTAACACCCATGATAGGAGTTGCACATGTCTGAAATCTAAAAGCTTCCGGGGGCTCCACCCCCTGGACCCCCATTATTGTCCCCAAATGTGGGTGCCCCCCAAAGTCAGGTCTTCGAGCCATCAATACACTTTCAATGAGCGCATAATAAAACTTCCGGGCATGCCAATGTGGGGCTTTTAGCTCTCTCAGTGGTCACTCTGGAATTTTTTTTCAAATTTCGCCCCCCCAATCGCAAAAACAATTTCTATATGTTTTTAATTAAAGACGAACTATTTCGTAAACAGGCGTACTCATTTTTTATATTTTTTACTTCGTGTTGGGTTGAAGTTGGGGTGTGGGAAATTGGGAATGGTGGTGTCGAATATGGGTTGGGGTTACCTAAATATGTTTGGTTAATTTGCGATCCAATAAACTTTACCGTTTAAACTAAGTTACAGTTAAACAATAATTTATACTGACTTTATACTGAGTGAATGTGTTTGCTTGAAATGTTCATGGCACCAATGTTAACCCTATAATTACATTCCCGTCATTATAACTATACCCATTCAACTATTTATAGTTTATCAATAATACTTATGGTCACTGTATTAGAGGCTGGGTTGTATTAATTGTTCATGACATCAATGTAAAAGACAACGTCTATCTAAGGAATACAGTGACATGTTGCCGTATAACAGGTTACTTTTTATCTTAGTTTATATTTTATTATGATAGTTTATTTTATTTTATCTTGGTTTAATTTTGTAATTGTATATTTTATTTCATTTCATTTCATTTCATTATATTTTATTTGGTTTTGTTTGGTTTTATTTTTCATTTTATTATACATGTATATTATTTCTCTTTGTGTGTTGCATTCTAAGTTGGATGGTCTGTCTGTGAAACAATGATCATATACTGATCTTCCAAGGGGTTATGCAATATTCAATATTTAATATTAATGTGGTATTGATATGCCTTTCTAGGTCCGTGCATTTTGTATGGTTTAAGATTGACATCAAATAATTTGTTTACATAAACATTTTCAAAATCTTTCTGACCTTGGTTTTGACAGCTGAATGCTACTCTCTCACTCCCCCGTATACATACCAATATGACAATCGCATTTTTTTTTTACAGGAAAATAATTAATGAATGTTGAGTTATTTTGAAATGAGTGGTAAACATCGAACCTGTTTCATGAAATAAAAATAACTATGATAAATTGATCAGTCTTCTAAGAGTATTGCCTCTAGCAAAAATCAGAATCGGAACCAAACAAAAAACATGGCATAGATTCGTGTTTTTTTTAAGTTTGTCCCAATTGCTGAAAGAACACAGTCCCTCTCTTATTCGACTTTTGTTTTGTTTTGCCACAACCCCTCCCACGCTCAGAAATTCCGGAAAAACACAAATATGTTTTAATCAAGAAATTTTAAGGCATGATTTATAGATCTAGTATAATGTATGATTGATATAAATTAAATCAAACAGGAGTATATATACATGTTTATACACACAATCAAAAATGTTTGTTTAATGAGTGGAATAATATATTAACAAATGTAAATTAGTATCTGCATGTAAAGAATAAACACATATTTCATATATTTTGTCATGTGTGCTGCATATCTGATATGCGTAATCGTGACAGTAATACAGGGTCGAGTTGAAAATGTTTCATTTCTTCGAGCATTGAATATCAAATAAAATGTACAATCTCGGAGAATATTCCATTTGTATTCCTCTTTCTTTTATTAGGGGGGGGGGGGGGGGGGGGGTTGAGGCCGGGGGTGGTGTAGATATGCGTTATGCATCTTGCCGTCATGATACAAGTATGCTAATACATGTAGGACTGGCTGTTAACAAAATGCCAGCCATTTTGAATAATATTTGTTTGTGTAAAATAATCTTATTTTAATAAAAATTTCTTCCCAATCGTCCAGGGTATTGGGCATCATATTTTCTATATACACATTTCATCACGAGGCAGCCAAAAATAAAATCATTCTAACCATCATCATTCTTGACTTCTCCTCATGTCAGGATGAACCAATTTCTACGTGGTCATGTCGGCTTTGACCAATGACGTCATGAAAGTTTCATTCAGACAAAGATTTCGCTGGATCGAGCCCCTCCCTTTGCAATGTTATCCATTAACCCCTTCAAGACTGGACAGAGGGTGTTTCACAAAGATTCTAAGTTGAACTTAACGCTAAGTTGGACTAAACTATTATGGAAAGCCATGTGTAGCCTTGGAATACAATATATTAAAAAGCAGCAAAGCAAGAATTTTAGACTTTTCATAAATGTTGCATCAAGAACATGAAGTTTCCTTGATAATAGAAAATATTAATGGTTTGAATCAACATGTTATGCCTTAGAAAAAGGACTCTTACAACAATTTTCAAAGAAACTAATGGCTTTCCATACTTAGAGTTAAGTTTAACTTAGGATCTTTGTGAAACACCCCCCTGGTCTCGAAAAAAAATCCGGCCGCATGTGGTCTATGAAGAATGAATGTTATAGACAAAAAATCAAATATTATTGGATGGGTTAAGAAAGCAAGTGGGCAACGTGAATGGAAATATCGCCCCATCTATTTCCATTCAGGCAGCGGCGTAACGAGCAAAATGATTTGTTTATGGGGGAGGCTTTCGAAAGAAAGAAAGCAGCGACCGCGGAGTCATGAAGGATGGTGTGGGCCGGGCTTTCCCCTTCCACGAAATATATAGGGACTAGTCTTTATATTAAGGATTGGGCGTTGAAACAACAGTTTTATAGGGCGTCTAAACACTAGATATAAGTCATGAAGAGTGACAATTTGTCACTTCATGAAAATGCTTATATACTGTACAAGTAGACCTATCAATCATTTTAAGCCA
The DNA here is from genome assembly GCA_037951105.1 of Echinarachnius parma. Lineage (NCBI taxonomy): Eukaryota > Metazoa > Echinodermata > Echinoidea > Clypeasteroida > Echinarachniidae > Echinarachnius > Echinarachnius parma. The sequence continues at coordinate 41,065 of JBAMJV010008500.1, forward strand.
CTGTACTTTGTCTCCCAACTAGTTTAAACAATAGAACTATATATGACTTCAACTGCCATTGTAGATGAAACCATGTCTACATCCCTCATGATTGCCCTACTTAACTGCCCCACTGAGGGTCCTTTATGTGAATACTTCCCCCCACCCCCCCCCCTCCCCCCCTCCCCCCTCCCCCTACCCCCTTGCCCTGTTGTGTTTAACCCTTGTTATACAGTATACGCCACTAACTTGGTTACGTGACAAAAGAAAGTTTCTCGTGACTTCTGGCTAATTCATGTCCAATAGACCGCTTCTGTAATGTATGCAAATATTATGCGTATGACGTAAGACTCCCCGTTGGCAAGCTTAACAATAGTAACTAGGTCCGGCAAGCTAAGTTTGCCGGAGCTTGCCGGACCTATTTACTATTGTTAAGCTTGCCAACGGGGATTCTGACGTCATACGCATATTATTTACATACATTACAGAAGCGGTCTATTGAGATCTGTACATAAAGAAAGCCGTGAGATCCGTTTTTAAAATCTATTTTGGTCTTCTCTTAATCATCATATTTCCTTATTATGTATAGCAAAAGTTCTGATCTGATGTTATTTGTCGGGCGCAAAATAGGCTTACCGGTATACATTTATAGCAACGTGAGCATTAATTTGTATAAAATATCTATGCCTATACCAATAAAATCGCCAAAAACACTATATGTAACTAATTCTCCTAATTACAATACTATATCTTATATCAAAATAATAGTCCTCTTGATAGTTTAAGATGTTGAATATCAAGCCGGAATGAGTTTGATCCTTGTTAAACCTATAGTATATACTAATTCAAGAATACAGTATCAAGTAGTGTGGAAAATATCATTTTGATAAATATGGTCTGTTTAAATCAATTCGAACAAAATAATGTATTATCTGCACGTAACTGATATAAAACGATATTTCAAATTATTTTGTAACGAGGAAATACATTTTTACTTTATTATTTTTGTTAATATATATTTGTTTACAATTGTTTACTTTTCTTTGTTGAACGTTAAACAACAGGATGTTTTTTGTTATTATCTGAGTCTGAGACACAATGACATTTCAGATAAACACACCTGACCTACTTATCCATATTTGTTTTATTTGTTGTATTCATTAAGGGTACTCTGTTTTAAACAAAGACTCTGAAAGACTGAAACCATAAACGTACACACGTACTTCGAATAGTAACCAAGTAACAAAGTTAACATGAGTAGTGTTCAACAACAAACATAACTATACAATAAAAACAAACATAATACACGTATATGGAATCCGAAACCATACGTATAAATGCAGGGATTCATAGTGCATTAACATAATTTTCAACAAAAACATTATAATCAACAACCATAAACGTAAATATTGTGATAAAAACAAACACATTATGGTCTCTGAAACCATACGTGTACAATGAATTCGTGATATATTAACCAAATAACAAAATATGAGTATCAATCAAAAACAAAAACATAATAATTAAGTACCCTCTTCAAGTTTTTCCCCGTCAGGTTTATCACAGGAAGGGATCGCCGCATCGGATTGAACCTGTTCTTCTCCATACCCCATTGTCCAGTGGATCCTCCTCTGTTATACCTACCTATGTTATTATATCCAATCCTATCTCCTCCTCCAAAACGTCCTTTCTTCTTTCGTGCCCATCATCTACTCATCATATTTGGGCAGGATCATAATAAGCCCGGCGCAGACAGAGCCGACTCGACCCGATCCGACTGCATGGTTTTCAGTCGGATCGGCTCTGTGTGCGTTGCCTCACGACTCCGATTTTGTCAGTCGGGAGCCAATCGGGCCCGATTCAACATGTTGAATCGGTCGCGACTGAATCGGACTTTCTGTAGCTTTCAGTCGGGTCGTCGGGTCGGAGCAGGTCGAGTCGGCTCTGTCTGCGCCGGCCGTTTGCTGCCATTATAGGATGCAGCACTTACTCCTCCAGAGAAGTAGTCGAGGGCCCAGTTGCAGAAAGAGTTGCAATCGATCTCTAGTTGTCAACTGATTGTATGTCAGAAAATTTGCGCATGTCAACCAATCAGATTTGCGCATTTAGTCACATGATCTGACTTATAATTAATTGCAACTTTACAAGCGATTCGATCTCTTTCTGCAACGGGGCCCATAACTCGTAAGTGATAACAACCTAAAATATGGTTATTTGATACACGTCAAACTAACTTTTGCTCTATCCACGCCTATAACCCACCTACTAACCAGCAATCTTGTATCAGCCACCACCAGCATGATCAGCTACCAGCCCAGCCATCAGCTTAATTGAACCCTGTCTATTCACCTGCTCACTGCACCGAGACTCATTTCTGCATCCCTCTGTTAGTCGTTATAGACAGGTTTGATTGCGTTCTTTAATCAAATGAATAACCCTCGTTAGTCCCCTCTCCCTTTGCCCCCCCCCCCCCCCCCCTCCGTCCTCTATCACCCTCCTCGTCTCGGATAAGGTTAACTCCGTTGATCAAAAACTATTTTAGCAATTAAAAAGGAAAAATTACTCACATTCTCGCCCCCTCCTCTGACTGGAATGCGTTTTGGGACGCCACATAATTATCGCCATGATTATTTTGTGGTTGACTTGAGAAGTCGTTTAGTGGGCTATCGATGTGCTGCAAATTGGGAAATACTAATTGATTGCCGCGCAATTGCTGGAAGTGGTGAACATGAGCAGGAAGATATAATTAGACATTTTTAAACGCGAATGTATTTTATCTTACTTCGACCTACGACATTTATATCTAAAATGACAACTGGTCTGACCTTAAAGAGAAAATTAGGTTTTTCAAATATAAGATACATACAGAAATGTATGTTCTAGCGATAACGTCTATACATGTACATGTTAAGACCTGTGATCTCAACTCCTTATCTAATACTAATTACTACTACTACTACTACTACTACTACTACTACTACTACTACTACTACTACTACTACTACTACTACTACTAACTACTACTACTACTACTGCTACTATACTGCTACTACTACTACTACTACTACTACTACTACTACTACTACTACTACTACTACTAATACTTTAATTTAGTTTTAGTTAGTGCGATACTATTATTACCATTGATTAATCAGTGGTGCGTACTCTTGTTTCATTTGTTTATATTGCGCCTTCATTTCTACCTCAATTCGTGTCTTTTGTTTATATTTGTTTGTCATTTTCATATTCAAGAACATCCTCGTGGTTGTATTTTGTGATGACGAAAACAAGTCTTTAACGTATATAATGAGAATTTGATCTTTAGATTGCTTAAGATACATCTTCAAACGTATTATAACTCAGAACGAAGCCATACATATCAAGTGTGACGCACAGGGCTTCCCTGATTACCGTAACACGTATACGACATCAGTATAAAAACAAAACAAGTATAATTACAAAAAACGAATAATATGTATACTGTCTTATATTGATATTATGTACACGTTATATTGTTATTATTACCATTGATTTGTCACTTACCTCACAAACATCTGCACTTGTATGTTTTCTAGCTTTTATATTTAGTGTATTTTAAGAACTTTAACGTTGTTGCATTCGGACTGACGAATACTCTAACGTCGTATATAATGATCATTTCATTTTTTGTTTGCTTTAGATACATCTTCAAACGTATATAACTCAGAACGAAGCCATATTTATCCAGTTAGACGCACTTAGCCTCGCTACTTACCATGGTTATCAGTTATCACGTACAAGCCACGACACAAACTATGATGGTAACACTAGCAATTATTCGTCAAGTACTGTATTAACTATTATACGTCAACGGATCATCGTTACAAATGCATTAGTATTAAACAGAAACTGTGAACCATTATACGCCAAGCTTGGACTAGTATATGCTCCCCTGGGAGTTGAGATGGTGAACAAGATAATTGTGCGGGTAATGATGCGCCTCTGAATAGGGCACCTAGATACATGGCACTCTATAAATGCTATATATTATTATTATTATTATTAATAGCAGACATGATATCAGAATTAATACGTTGATAAAAGAACGGTTATGTTATATTTGTTATTAGCGTGACTGTTCAAAGCGATTTTTAGATTTCTTATGTCATCATTTATAGATTGACGCTTGAACACACGCCTATTTTAATTATGACATAATGATATCAACAAGTATGTATAACCAGAGAACAGAATCGAAAAAAAAAACATGATTACAGCCCCGATCGATGGAGCACATTTTATATAATTCAAAAATTACACTTTTAGTCTATAGATTAAAGTTAGGTTTGTTGTTATAAATCTGTAATTATGTTTTTCCATGCACGAATTAGTATGACGCGACACCGATATTTAACGATACCAACTATTATTTTCGAATAAATCGTCTTGAGCCATAAACGTTATGGGGTAGTAAAGATATGAATGACGAGTAGAATGTGTTTTTTTTATCACAAGCAGTTATAATTATAACACCAAATTGTGAACCATAGTCAATAGTACGTCATAGTAAAGAGAATAGTAGATGATATTTTAGATTGTATCTATTATGTGTACAAAAACAACAACAACAACAACAACAACAACAACAACAACAACAGCAGCAGCAGCAACAACCAAACTTTAACATCAATAGCTATTATCATAAAAGATGGTATGAGCGAACATATGAGATATAAAGGAAGAATTATTTTTTGTTTATTATATTGCTGTAAACATGTTGAAACACCCACGCATAACCTACGCTCCTAACAACGATTGTGAACCATTTATACGTCATATAGAAGAGAATACACAATAAGTTGTGTGCACGACATCAACAACAACAACATCACCAACTATTATCAGTTATCACAATCGTGTGCAAGCAAAAGACATAAAGGAGAAGCTCTAGATGTTTAATTATTATTATCATTATTGTAAACAGGTTGAAACACCTACGCGCTGCTACTATAATCATAACAATTAACAGATATCAACAATTATACGTCTTACAAACAAAATAGAAAACAGAAGTGTAACTCTTTACATTATTGACACAACAACGTTTCACAACAACTATACTACTACTATAATCATAGCAGATGTTGTGGTTAATACTTGTCATATAGCTCTCTAGTAGGTATTTTGTGTTACAATATACATGTTTAAGTTCTTTAAAATGTAGGGTCGTACACTTATACAAACATACCCTTGGCTCTTCACGTATATACGTCTTCTTTTCCATTCATTTTTTCCCCTCAATATTATTTATAAAACTAATGTATTTATTTTGTACCATTCTTTCTAAATGTTGCATGTATGCTACTGTGTTTTATATTGTATGTTGTTGTATTTTTTATGAATTGGAATAAAGATTGAAATGAAATATAGAAGAATCATAACAAAAATCATAACAAAAAATTGTTATGAACCAATACGTCATTATTAACAGACTGAATACAAAATAACATATAATGTGTAAAACAGCAACAACACCAACTTTATTGCATAACATATGAACCAATAAAACACAATAAAGAAAGTATTATGTTTTATATTATAAATGTGTATACAGTTTTAAAACACTGCACACCCATATTACACTTATAATCATAACAAATGTTGTGAAAGAAAACGTCATGATATTACAGAACAATAAATCAGATTCAAATAAGAGTTATATCTTGAATTCATCATAATTATTGTTCTATAATACAAGTCGAAACACGTACACAAGCCAATTGAAACCATAACAAAACACTATCAACCATTATACGTCATAATAATATGTTATGCATAATTATGACAATGAAGCCATACCAAGAAATACTTATTAAGAGATGTGGTTTGATTGCACCTGTTTACAGGTTGAAAATAATACGCCTACCCATAGAATGTCAATTCTAATATTCACTCTAGTGTAACCACTGTACGGGGGTTGCATTATATATCGTATAATGAAGTTTTGATATCAATCAACTTGTACAAAAATGTTGTGGGATATAACCCCCGGATAACCACGACAATTGGATGTGTAACGTATTTACCACACGAAAAGTCCTGTTAATCAAATCATACCTACTTTACTCACCACCTCAGTGATAATAAAACAATTTGTGGAGTATATAAGAAAAGCAATATTATTTTAATTCATAATCTGGTACTACTTGTTTTTATTAAAGGGATCTAGTAACTTTGTTGTCAAGTGCAAAAGATGACAAGTAATCAGTAAAATGTGTATTGGTGTGATCTGATATGTCCACAAAGTAATGTGTGAACATTTCACGTTAATTGGATGTTTTTTGGCCGATAAATTAGTAAAAATTCAAAGCGATATTCACTAACTCATTGCACTTACTTTGTACACGGCTTAAATTATCCCGTAGACAGTTTGACATCTGAACACTTCAATCGTAAATATCTTTTGAAATTTGAACGAAATGGAAATGAAAATTCATTTTAGGTTCTGATGTTGGCATCTACATAATTTTCTCGTACGAGTTCAACAATATGAATCCATTACCATGTCTGCTTTGGCCAATATATATTTTACAACGCTGCTATTTAGCTTTTAATAGCATAATTGATTGTTCGTTATATAACTATACAGCTCCGATTAGAAAGTGAAAATCATCATTATTTACGATCTGCAATAACGTGATTATCTCTAATATATCTTACTTGTATTATGAGGCAGTGGCGTAGCGTGGTCGGACTGATTGGGGGGGGGGCACGCAAAATTATTGGGGGGGGGGGGGGGCACACCTTATGTATTTCTTTGTGTTTTCAAAAAATTACCCCTTATGTTTTCTATTGTTTTTTCCAAATTATTGGGGGGCACAGGCCCCCCCCCCCCCCCCCCGTGCCCCCCCCCGTAGCTACGCCACTGTTATGAGGTTTTAGTATTAACCCCTACTTATTTATGTGGTCATTCATGAAATCATTCCCTCTTTGGTCTATGACTTCATCGTTGATGTGGCTTGACAATGCTTAAAGGGACTAAGTAACATTGTCCAAATCCTCAAAATAAAATTTTAATTCTAGTGGTTCCTTTATATCTTGTTGTATTCGTATTAACAATAAAATCATGGGACAGCTTTCGGTTTTTCAAATTTCCCTTTCATTACAAAGATATGTATGATTGAAGTATTCAGATAAGAAAATCTCCGGGCGAGATTTTCATCCCTGTACAAAGTGAATGCAGTGAGTTGGTGAATATCACCCAATATCACTTTGCATTTTCGCTCATTACTTGGCCATACATTGTCCATTTGACTTGAAATTTTCACACAATACCCTGTGGACATATGAGATAACAACAATATACATTGCATCAACCATTCATCAGTTTTTGCACATCTCAACAAAGTTACTAGATCCCTTTAAAGTGGTCGTGCCAACCAAATGCATGTTTACTTTTGTTGATCTGTATGTAGTGTACGCATCCAATATTGGTAAACTATTCGACCTAACAATGTTTTGAATATTTTAAAACATTGTATCAATTGTTTTTCTTCATGATGCTAAGCCCCACCTCCTAAAAAACTCTCCAGAGTGAAATTCTATTATTATATTATTGACTGGTTGTGACATCATCTGTCCATCACTGGTAAATATTTTATATGGTTTCCATAATTAATTATATTTTTCTATGCAATGTTTTAATATGTATCGTGACATTATCCAAGGAGGCAGATGATAATATCATAATTAATATGACAAATATGTCGTGACTTAATATTATCTTCTTTTTGAGTTTGTTATTCAGTTTGTTGTTCAGTTTAACTATTTACTCGTCAGTAACAAATGATTAATTAAATTCCAAACAACTTTGAGGGAAAGCTCTATTCTATTCTTTGTTCGCTCCTTCTTAAAACATTTCGTGTTTCTTGGACGTGCCCACCTATGCCACCATAACTACACCACATTGTTAAATATGTATGTATCAAACTTAATTGTGTGTTAATGAGAGTGATCAACCAACCAACCACACCGCATAGCATAATACATTGAGTCATTATCATGCATGGTTACAGCATAAAGGGCACCAAATTCAAATGGGTTATTGAAATCAACTTTTAGACAGGTGTAATTATCCGGTTACTGTATTGAGTTGTGTTGGTAATTATGATGTCACATATTTCTGTGAATTTTGAATGACGTGATATTGTGATCCCTCTCTTTAATGGACAACTATATTTCGAATTCAACTTTGAAATATGAATATGAATAGTTTCATTTTCATATCCATTATCATGATTATACAAGCTTTTGAATAGTTGACATTTTAACGTTAGAAATCATAATAGAAATTCCCTGGAAATTCGACGGTATGGACTCAATCTGCGGTTTTTGTGTGTAGATTGCTAGTCTTATTCATAATTCCCTTTTTTTTATAAAGAGTACCGGTATATGGATAATTGATTTGAAAATTGCTGTAGGTATTTAAAAGAAGGTCCTTGCAGCCTTGATTCATCCCACCTCCCATATACACCTATAACAAACAGTATATCACCAAGGTTTATCATTTGGGTGAGAGTGAGAAGGGCATTAAGTCGATTTTTTTTTTTCTAAATTGAGTTACGCATATGATTTTTTTTTAGGTCGGAGTCTCCTCAATGTGATGCGACATTTTCAGATATCAATTAGCCTATGTCTTCTTCTTTTTTTAATTCATCAAACATACATTGACGATACATTGTGTTTGTACATGGCTTTCAAACTTTAGACATGATAATCTCGGAAGTGCAAAAAGAGACTTAGTGCCCTTCTCTTTTTCAACCGACGTTATGATGTTACATTGTAGGTGAGTCTGGGAATTATGATAGCTTCATAATTTCCCCTTTTTAAAAAGTTTATTGTCGTTTAAAAGAGCTGCTTGGAATGTCCCAATGTGAAAAATTACTAACGTTTGTGTTAGGGCAAAGGAGGGAAAAGGATGAAGCAGAGCCAACAGAAAGGGGGTCTACTTGCCCCCTCTAAACCCCATTTGTATATCTATTGTTATACGCTATAGCGGGAAATGTTCAAATCAATTCATGCATGAAAGCCTAAACATCTCTTTAAAGCTTGTCGTGTTTAAAATTACATTAATACGTCGTGGTCAATGTTTATGTATATAAGGATAAAAAGAGGAGGCAGCATCCACATAGAGGGCGGTTGAGGGGGTTATGCTAATTGCCTCCTTCCTAAACCCAATTATAGTTACGCTACAATTTCTGGAAATTTCTAGAGATAATACAGAAAAATCAAATTCATGAAAATCCCTTTAAAGCTAGTCACATGGAAGATGACATCATTAGTCTGTGTTCAATGGTAAAAGGGCAGATAGGGAGGTTATTGCCCCTTGTCAACATCACTTGTAGTTAAATGCTACAACGGGAAACGTCAGAGACAATTCGGGAAAGCAAGGGCATGAACATCTCTTTAACATGTTTAAAGCCTGTCATGCCAAATAGGGTCATGACATCATGATTTTGTGGTCAATGTTTAAATACCGGAACTTTGCAGATGACAATTAGATCGATTGTACTAGCCACTGGTCCTTGTCACGTGAACATTATGATATCATACTTCTATGGTCATTGTTCAAATTGGAATGTGCAGACAATAAGAATTCCGACAAGGACTCGCGTGTGAATGTCACAAACGTGTGGTTCGTTCGTTCGTGTCTCCTGTAGATTAATTATAGAATTCAAATTCAAAAATGTATCTTATAAGGAATGGTTGCTACAACATGCCGTGTCAAAAAGACACGTTGCCCGGGGGTGCTATTGTAGCGTGCCCCCACTAGAGGAAAAGGAACAAAGTGAAAATTGAAGTAAAAGGAGAATAAAATGAATCTAAATAATTCAAATAAACGACAGGTGAAAGAATACAACGCGTATAGGACATGTAGGAGAAGCTGCTTTCGACACGAGCTGTCGCAGCTCGTGTGACAGTCGTTCATGCCATGCATTCAGCTGAGAGGTGAGGCATCATCATCGTCGTCGTCGTCGTCGTCGTAATCATCGTCATCATCATCGTCGTAATTATGTTTGTCCTCATCATCATCATCATCATTATCATCATCATCATCATCATCATCATCATCATCATCATCATCATCATCATCATCATCATCATCATAATTATCATCATTATCATCATCGCCATCGTTCGCATCATCATCACCCAACATAATAAACATTGTTTCAGTTATTATTTTGATTGCTGATATTGAAGTTGCAGGTTGGTTGTTAAAATTAGATCTCTTGAAATATCTTCGTAGTGAAATTGAAAGTGATATTTTGCCATTTTATTATTTTGCTTTTAGGATTTTAACCCATACCCCGTTTCTCCTTGATCTTCTAGCGGGGCATAGCAATTAGGTCATGATCACTATATCAAGGTCATTGTTGGTTTTAATATTATAATCTCCTTTATCCCTTTTCACCCTCATTTCTTTATTAGAGCCAATCTTTTCCCCCTTTTTCCTAGGTTTCCCCCATCATAAACTAGTTCAAACTTCCGGCATAGTGGTCATTGCAATTTGATCATGACCAGTATAATAATATCTTCAATGACAATGACAACCTATACAGGACATTTCAAGCAGCGATGGTGTAGCCAGGGTAGTCCCACAGGGGGCAGGGGGCAGGGGAGGATACCAGAAAGTTTGAACACTGTGGACATTGAGTGATTTCAAGTTCGGTGTTAAATGTTTAATAAACACTAACACCAGCCCAGCACCGAACTTGAAATCACTTATTGTGTGATGACTTTTTGAACACGATGTGTGTCGCAGTGTAATTTCACAGTGTGATGCACACTGTCTTTCAATCTTACTGTGATAACCCCGTGCATGGTGGTGGGGACCATTCTCAATTCGCTTTTTGTATCATTAATCGTGACCAGAACCATGCGTTAATACTCTTCACGCTAAAATTATGATACACAGTGTGAACACCCTATTTATCACAGTGTGAACAAATCTTGCAGCACAATGAAGGCAAACAATCCTAGAGGGGGAAATATCCCCCTTGCCACCCACCCCTCCCCCCCCCCCTCCCTCAACGAGCATGATTAGTTACACCGTTGTTCAGGAACGACGAATAAAAGGATGCGTAACATCGCCGGGTACGTGGAAACGACCTTCTTGGTGAATTATGATGTCACTGAAATTAATTTAGGTCACCAGATAGATGTGTTTGACAGCGGCTATGATCACCAGCACCATCCGGGCAACTTAATAGGGGACAAGAGGGCGAACATTCATGGTCAATATCCCACTCCCCCCACATTTGCTAAATGCACCAAATACATGTTTGTCTTCTCAGATGGTGAAATTTGCTGGTGAGCAAGCACTAACAGTCTTATCATTAGAAATTATAAATGGTTTTACTTGTATACGAGCAGCACTCCATAGATGTAAACCATGGTTTAAACCATGGTTTGTACAAACCTCCTTTGTGAATCCGGGCCGATTAGTTTACACCACTGTTCAGGAACGACAAATAAAATGATGCGTAACAGCGACGGGTACGTATAAACGACCTTTTGGTGAATTATTATGTCACTGAAAATTATTTAAGTCACCAATTAGACGGGTTTGACAAGCTATATGATCACCAGCAACGTCCGGTAAACTTATGGGATAGGAGGACGAACCCTCTGACATAGAGGGGGACATAGTGGGGAATATCCCCCTTGCCCCCCCCCCCCCCCCCCCCCCCGCCCCACAAGCATGATTAGTTACACCACTGTTCAAGAACGGCAAATAAAAGGATGCGTAACATCGCCGGGTACTTGGAAACGATTGTGGTGAAGTCACCGAAATTAATTTAGCTCATCAGGTAGTATATGACAAGCTATGATCACCAGCACCGTCCGGGCAACTTACGGAATAAGGGGGCGAACACCCATAGAGGGGGAAATATATACCCCCTCCAATCCCCCCCCCCCCCCTCGCTTTGTCCCGAATTGACCATGGCTATACGTCACTTGATTGGTCAATACGTACGAATAAGTACTAATCGCTTTTAGTTTCTGAGTGCAAACTTTTTTCCCGAATGATTTGAATCTCTTTCAGGATTGAAGTAATTTATATACACTTGACAAGTATTTTGAGTATATAATGCAACAAAAGTTTCTAATTCATATACACTTGACAAGTATTTCGAGTATATAATGCAACAAAAGTTTCTAATTTCAACATAAAAATCTATCATAGTTACTGTCGCATGTGCCTTTTGTCATTTCTTTTCTTTAGTTTTTGTTTCGTTGTCGTGATTTGTGGATATCATTAATCAATCTAAATCGTTGAATCAATAATTTAAAGGGATAGTTGAGTTTTGGTAAAGAGGGCGCTACAAGAAATTTTGTGAGGTAATGAAAAACTGAGTGTGAAATCTGAAAGAGCATACAATTTTAATCCAAGAATTAACTATATTTTATAAAAATCAGTTCAGAAACAGGTGAAATATCAATACATATATCCGATCGAAATAAAAGTGGGATCCTACATTTATTCGATGATTTAAGACAAAATGTATAAAATGCTTACACTTTTGAAAAATTTACAAAAGAGGTTTTTAAATAGTTGTTGATGATCTGTCTATTTAATCATTATTTTAAAAAACCATCACAAAACATCATGCACGATTTTAAATTTTCAAAATGGTTTAAACCGAAGTATTTTTAGAGAGCGCCCTTTTGTGTTTTAACAGCTCATTATGAATGATAAAAAGCTTTTTACTTAGTCGTTTGTATTTTTGTATCCCTTCCGAGCATGGTGGAGTTATAACTATTAGTTTGTAATATTATATGGTGCAGGTTTTGGTTACTAAAATTCAGTTTGACCAAAACTGTACTATCCCTTTAAACTATAATACATATTAATGTAATTGATGCATGATATAGGATTCAGAATAGTATATATTTCTTGCTAACCACTTACGTTGTCATTTAATACATGGGAATTAACCAGAAAATCATTTTGAACAACTGCACATCATTAATCATACTAATACAAGCACTGAGTTTCGCATCAATTTATCGATGGACAAAACTTCAACTCTAAGTTAACTTCAGTTGATTGCCACTCACACATAATATATATGGCTATCACATGAGAATCGATGATGATATTTTAACAGCGATACTAAGCATAAATCACACTTCTATAAGCATCGTATGTCGCATCAGATTGCTCCAATTCAAGTTGTTCTGTTTGCCTTTCAAAGAATAAATTATATTCGTAAGTTTAAGGAGATACCAAACCATATAATATAAGCATTCGATTAATCACACTTATTATTAGATTTTCCGCGACAATTTCTTTAATCGGTCGCTCACAGTACAGCGAACAAAATGAAATCGAGCCACGATTATATGTAGATAAATGGCACTAAATGTGCGTGTTTTGTTTCAGTTCAATACATTTAATTGATTTATCGATTAATAATACTTCCCTTTTCAAGTTTTTGTTTTCTTTCAGATTGGCACTTAAATGTGGATTATCATTGAGAATGTAAGTGATACTCGGTATTTAACGGCTCTTTCGCTGGTTTTGATGGGAGCGTTGTGCAGCAAAAAAAAATGTATATCTACAATAATGTTCGTGATCAATTAATTGCCCTATTCAACAATAGTATAGTATACGTGCCTTGCTTGTACATGGACATGGATTTTTTAAAGGGATAGTATAGTTTTGGTCAAACTAAATTTCAGTCACCAAAACCTGCACCATAACATTATAAACTATTAGTTATAGCTCCACCATGCTCCAATAGGGTGCTCTCTAAAAACGCATTGGTTTCAAGCATTTTTTATTAACAAAATTGTTAAAATGATGATTAAAAAGAGAGATCATCAACATCTATTTAAAAATCTCTTTTATACATGTTTTTGAAAGTAAGCATTTTTTCTTCTTAAATCAGCGAATCAATGTGGGATCCCACATTATTGTATTCCGATCGGCTATATTTATTGATATTTCAGCTGTTTCTGAACCGATTTTGATCAAATAAAGTTTATTCTGTCATTAGAATTGTATGTTCTTTCAAATTTGACACTCAGTTTTTCATTATACCTCACAAAAAATATAAATTCTTGAAGCGCCCTCTATACCAAAACTCAACTTTCCCACTTGATCATGAATACAGTGGCGTAGCTACGGAGTGATAGGGGGCAAGTGTTTCCCGATAATTTGCAAATAGCAATTAAAAAACAAACCGGTACGTAAGTATTCCCCACTAATTTACAGACGAATTAACAGACAAACAAACAAACAAACAAACGCACAAACGCACAAACACACACACACACACACAAACAAACAAAGACATGAAGAAAGACTGCCCCGGGGTTGGATTGATCATGGCTACGCCACTACCCGTATCGATAGAAAGCAAGTGCTGCGATCTACGAAACCAATCGACTTGCTCAAGGATGACTCTGGAAAGCGACACCAGTTTCATTTTTAATCGGATTAATTGTCTCTATTAATTAATTGCATATTTAAAGATCCATTCAGGCTTCCCCACCGTTTTGCTGATCGTCCAGTCTGAATTAAAGGCATACGTGCGGGGCGGATGATGACTACCCCCCCCCCCCCCCCCCGCGTTAATATTGGGACAAACAAATCAACTAATATTAGGCAGGGCGAGATAAATCATTATTGTTCAAGATTAGTTCATTGTGGGCTTTAATATTATTTTGAGTTTATTTTGCGCAGACTGGTGGTAAAAATAATGTCTAACTATCACCTTGCATTATGCAAGGTGTTTGATGTAACTTATATTTGGAGTGCTTTGATAGTAATGATGATGATGATGATGATGATGATGATGATGATGATGATGATGATGATGATGATGATGATGATGATGATGATGATGATGATGATGATGATGATGATGATGATGATGTTGATGTTGATGATGATGATGATGATGATGATGATGATGATGATGATGATGATAATGTTAATGATGATGATGATGATGATTATGATTATGATAATGTTGCTGCTACTTCTATTGCTACTGAGGATGACGACGACGACGATGATGATGATTATGATGATGATGATGTTGTTGATAATGATGATGATGATGATGATGATGTTTGATGATGATGATGATGAAGATGTTGGTGATGATGATAATGATGATGATGATGATGATGATGATGATGATGATGATGATGATGATGATGATGATGATGATGTTGTTGATAATGATGATTATGATGATGATGATGATGATGATGATGTTGATGATGATGATGATGATGATGATGATGATGATGATGATGATGATGATGTTGTTGATAATGATGATGATGATGATGATGATGATGATGGTGATGATGATGATGGTGGGTGATGTAAGTGATGATTATAATGATAATGATGATGTTGATGCTACTGATCTTGCTGATACTGATGGTGGGTGATGTAAGTGATGATTATAATGATGATGATGTTGGTGATGATGATGATGATGATGATGATGATGATGATGATGATGATGGTGGGTGATGTAAGTGATGATTATAATGATAACGATGATGTTGATGCTACTGATCTTGCTGATACTGATGATTATGATGACGACGATGAAGATAACGATGAAGATGACGATAACGATGATGATGATGATGATGACGATGACGATGACGATGACGATGATGATGATGATTAAATGCTTTCAAATTTTGAAGGAAAGAAGACCTAATTTCGTCTTTAATGATCCAAATGCCTTGTATGAAATATGCAACAATTTGCCATGTACACAACCAACCAAAGCAATTATAAAGAAAGCAAAGATAGTGGCGAAACAAAAACTACTATCGTTGAATGAATATGCTGTACAAGTGTCTCGAATATCTCTTCAAAATAAGATTCCCAGCTAATCAATCAGGCTAAATTACAAGTGCATTTCGTGAGAAGTGTTTTAGTTTCGAGCACGCAATAAATTTTGCATATAGGAAAAAAGATACTACACGTATCAAGACATATTTTGTGCTGCTATCTAATTTATAATTTATAGAATTTATAGTGAGCCGATTTCCTAGGCGCCCTATAATCGAAGGCGCATTATGATGGTCATGCGTCCTGAGTTACTAGTACAATATTCTAACCCGCACAATCATATAATGTGCCATCTCAACTCCCTGGGGAGAAAACTAGCCCGAAGTTACTCTACAAGAACGCTACATGTTAATTAAAGGGACTTAGTAACATTGTCCAAATCCTCAAAACTTACTTGGAACTCTAGTGGTTCTCTCATATTTATTCCCTTGTCATAGTTATATTAACAATAAAAGCACGAGACCGTGTTTCGGTTTTTCAAATTTCCTATTTCGTTCAAAAGATATTTACGATTGAGTGTTCGCATGTGAAATTATCAACGGGACCTTTTCAGCCGTGTACAAAGTAAGTGCAATGAGTAAGTGAATATCACTTTGCATTTTCACTCATTTCTTGGCCAAATAACATCCAATTGACTTGAAATGTTCACAAATTACTTTCTGGACATATCAGATCACACCAATACACGTTTTTAAAAATTAACAATGCATCACTTTTTGCACTTCAACAAAGAATACTAGAATACCAAATACCTATTTATACTAATGGGCAGATACCATGCAATGTGGATTCAATGCCTTGCTGAAGGACAAATATCAGGGGGTGTTTCACAAAGTTACTTAGCATTGCTTAGTTGAACTTAAATTCCAAGTTGAACTCAAAAGTATTGTAGGCCACTTGTAGCCTTGATGTAAAACATATGCAAAAGAAAACTATTGCGAGTATTAGAGACTTCTATAGCACAAAATATGTGTACCAATAATAATTACTGATTTTATCAAACTTCATGCCTTTTTAAAAGAACTGTTTCAACAATTTTAAAAAGAAACTAACGGCTCTCCATAATTGTTAGGCCTGACGTAGAGTTAAAGGGATCTAGTAACTTTGTTGACATGTGCAAAGAGTGATGAGTGGTTGATACAATGTATAGGGTAGTTATCTGATATGTCCACTGGGTGTTGTGTGAACATTTCAATTTAAATGGACGCTATATGGCCGAGTAATGAGCAAAAATGCAAAGTGATATTCACTAACTCATTGCACTCACTTTGTACACGGTTTTCGCGGTCCAGTGGATAATTTAACATCTGAACATTTCAATCGTAACTATCTTTTTAACGAAAGGGGAATTTGAAAAAAAACGAAACCTGTCCATGCTTTTATTGTTAATACGAATACAACATGGTATTAGGGAACCGCTAGAATTCCAATTGGATTTTGAGGATTTTGACAATGTTATTAAGTCCCTTTAGATTCAACTTAAACTCTTTATGAAACACCCCCAGTATCAAAAGATGTTCAAAATAAGTTGGTCTATCTTGAATATAACGCGTAGTTAGCCTATACTCTCTGTCTCATGTGAAGCATAATTATAATTTAAGTTAGGTTCATCTACAGTATCTCTATCTTTGTAAATTATTATAATTCATTTTTAATGTTTTGTTGGAAGCAAGAATAAATTTAAATTACAGTAGAAGAAAAACATCTATGTTTAGCCAGATCAGTGATGAACAGATTGTAAAGTTCGATCTTCCTTTTAATAGCACAACTACAAAACTTGAGCATAAACTTACGAATTACAATAGTTTTTGTTTGAATATCTAGAAGCATACAACTAAATATGAGGATGTAATAATGCCCCAGAATAAAAAATATATATACACAGTAAAAAAAGATTAAACAACTTTTTAAACAACCAAAAACGCTGTTTAAGCCGGTCCCTCTAACAACGTTGTTTAAAATTTTGAACAACCAAGATGTTGGTTGTTCAAAATTCTAAATATTGTTATTAGAGGGACCGGCTTAAACAGCATTTTTGGCTTTTTAAGCCGGTCCCTCTAACAACATTGTTTACAATTTTGAACAACCAGATCTTGGTTGTTCTAAATTTTAAACAACGTTGTTAGAGGGACCGGCTTAAACAGCGTTTTTGGTTGTTTAAAAAGCTGTTTAATTTTTTTTTACTGTGTACAACACAATTATTATGCCCGGCGCAGACAGAGCCGACTCGACCCGATCCGACTGGTTTTCAGCCTGCTTAACTCAGTATGCGCTGCCTCAGGACTCCGGTTTTTCCAGTCAAGTGCCAGTCGGAGGTCATTCGAGGCCGATTCAACATGTTGGATCGGCTCCGACTGAGCGAAACTGACTCTAGCCTGACTGAAAACCAGTCGGATCGGGTCGAGTCGGCTCTGTCTGCGCCGGGCTTTAGACACAGTAATTTGTGTTTATCCTATCACGAAATGGGGGGTGGGGGGGGGGGGGGGTATCCGTAACCCCCGCACTCATAACTTCATAAATTTCTTACAATCGTGTATTAACTGACGTTGTTAATGTTGTTCATTCGAATGTTGTTAATTCGAATGTTGTTAATTAGAATATGAAAGTAATCTCCACACACGAAATGACATCGAAAACAATTAAAATTATATTAATGTCCCATCTTATCGGCTTTGCGATTCTTTAATATCGCAATTAGTCATCTTTTGACTTTTCATAGCTCTTTATAACTGATCTATAAAACACTTTTTGAAAACCAAAGATGGTATATAATTGCATGCATTGGGGAATTCATCATTTTTGGACATCATATATAGGACTATAATGTTTCATCAATTAATTTTCCATTTTGAAATCGAAACTCTTAGGACGAGTCACACTTTCTTGCGCTCATACATTAAAGGGACTTAGTAACATTGTCAAAATCCTCAAAATCAAATTGGAATTCTAGCGGTTCCCTCATACCTTGTTGGATTCGTATCAACAATAAAAGCATGGGACAGGTTTCGTTTTTTTCAAATTTCCCTTTCGTTAAAAAGATATTTACGATTGAATGTTCAGATAATAAGTTATCCACTGGATCGTCGAAACCGTGTACATAGTGAGTGTAATGATTAGTGAATATCACTTTGCATTTTTGCTTATTATTCAGCCATATAATGTCCATTTAACTTTTCACACAACACCCGGTGGACATATCAGATAACAACAATATACATTGTATCAACCATCATCACTTTTTGCACATGTCAACAAAGTTACTAGATCCCTTAAACATTATTTTGTTTGATTACTACTCGAAGAGCGAAGTGTAGTATTTAATTTTTAAAGGGATCTAGTAACTTTGTTGACATGTGCAAAAAGTGATGAATGATTGATAAATTGTGTATTTTGTGTTCTGATATGTCCACTACATGTATATAGGTAGGTTATTTGTGAAAATTTCAAGTTAAAGGGATAGCTGAGTTCTGGTCAAGTTTTGGTCAAACTGAATTTTAGTAACCAAAACCTGCACCATTACATTACAAACTAATATTTATAATTCCATCATGCTCGAAAGGAATACAAAATTACAAATGACTAAGTAAAAAGCCTGTTATCATTAAAAAAAGAGCCGTTAAAACTCAAGAGGGCACTCTCTAAACACTCATCGGTTTCAACCATCTTAAATAAAATATTGTGCATGTGATGTTTTGGTGAAAAAGTTATTAGATAGAGAGATAATCAACAAATATTCAAAAACCTCTTTTGTAATTTTTTTGAAAAGAGGAAGCATTTAAAACAAAAAATTAACGGCTGGTTCAAAATTTCCGAATAATTTTGACAATGTTACTAGATCTATGTTTTAGTATTGTTCTTCGAAGAACCTAAAAACAATGCTAACTCTCTCGCTGCGTTTGTAAGTTTACTGCATTAGTGATAATACATTAACTTAATTATTTTTATATAGAAAGATTTAAAATTATTAGAAAGGGAAGATTTTTTTTTATAATTTGACCTTTATATACAAATACACCTAACACAACTGAATGTACTTATATTATTTGTATTTAATACTATAATTATTTCCTATTTATTTGTTTTAATCAGTGCATTTCCTTGTTTCATTATTGTGGCGATTTTTCATTATATAAAGTAAATATTTGATCGAAAGCGTTGTACACTTGTGGTTTTCTCTAGTTTTCATTTTTACAAGTTTGCTTCGTACACGCATAATGTAGTCGTTTAGTATTATATAGGGATATGAAACATTTTATTTTATAATTAATTCCCCTCTTTCGATCATTAATATTGGCAACCTGTCACGGAGAAATTAGACTGGGAAAGGAAAGGAAACGTAAACGACTGATAATCATTTGAACTATTTGACGCCTCGGCCGTGTAATCTGTGTATGGCAGTGCCTGTAATGTCATAGCTACGACTCGAGCACATGAGGGGAAAGCAATTAGCATCCCTTGTACAAATTCGTTCATCCTCAAATGCCCCCCCCCCCCCCCCCTCACACACACACACACACACACACACTACACACACAAAACACATATTCGATCGACCAACCAAATAATAAAATAAATGTTGAACACCAATGTTACTTTGGCTACGCCCCCCCCCCCCCCCCCAAACAACAACAACAAAGGGCAGTGCTTGCCCCCCCCCCCCCCCTTTCGGGCCCCATTTAGTGACCCTGAGCATGCCTTTGATTGCTAGTTTGGAGGGTTACAAGTCAATACAAATTCATCGCCAAGTTGAATTCTTACTCATAAACAGAAATATTGTCTGATTATATTTATTTGATCGAATTCTGTCAGATGCGGGTAAAACTAAACGGCGATATCGAGCGGTTGATCTCATAAGGGCAGCCGCCACGCCGCACCGCGCCGCTCCGCTTGCTAGTCGGTGATCGGTTGATCTGATGGCGGGTTGTATAGTTAGGAGGTTATATTAAAGGGAAAGTTGAGTTCTGGTAAAGAGAGTACAGTTTTGTCAAACTGAATTTTAGTAACCAAAACCTGCACCATTACATTAAAAACTAATAGTTATAACTCCACCATGCTCGAAAGGAATACAACATGACAAATGACTAAGTAAAAGGCATGTTATCATTCAAAAAGAGCCGTTACAACTGAAGAGGGCGCTCTCTAAACACTCATCGGTTTCAACCATTTTAAATAAAATATTGTGCATGTGGTGTTTTGTTGAGTTAGTGATTAGATAGTGAGATAATCAACAACTATTTAAAAACCTCTTTTGTAAATTTTTGACATTTTTTTTAACGGCTGGTTCAAAATTATCGATATGTGGGTCCCCACAAATATTACAAATGGTTATGTTTTTGGATATTTCAGCCATTTCTGAACCGATTTTGATCAAATAAAGTTTATTCTGTCATTAAAATTGTATGCTCTTTCGAATTTGACACTCAGTCTTTTCATTATCTCACAACAAATATTTTGTGTAGCGCCCTCTGTACCAAAACTCAACTATCCCTTTAATCTTCCCAGCACATTCATTTTTTTGGAAACTATGCAGAGATTTGTAGCTGTATAGTAGGCCTACTTAATGTGTTAATGATATTGAAAGGGCATAGCCGCTCAGCACAAAGTTACGGGTTTGTCGTTGAGTTTGAGCACTTATTAGTACCGATCGGGTTAAAGTCAAATTGAGAGCTGAAAAAAAAAATTTGAGAGCTAGAAATGCGATCGTTCTTGACTGTTCATCATTCAGGTGCAACGTTTATTTCGTTTTCGATCTCACTTCAGTAATGAAAAGCTTCCTGCAATGCGTGGCTGTGGTTGATCAGAGAAAGAGGGGAATTAGAAGGTCTGATAGAAGCTATAGGTCTAAATGGGGGTTCCTAATAAACCGGGCCCCTCCTTCCTCAAACGCTTCCACCGCGTGGACAACATTATTAATAACTTCCCTACATATTTCCGTTCGTCCAATCCAATGATCAGCGAATAGCGATGGGGCGAAGTGATTGGGCGGGGCATATTAATATATTACCGAAATAGTGAAACAAAAATTGCGATTCTTTTGTAATGAAATGGTAATGGTTCAAAATATTTTGCTCTTTGAGTCGGACTTTTGGTTGTGGGTTGGACCTTCTTAGCAACCGCTGGGTCAGAAATGTATATAGCTTGTCTGACATTGTTTAGAACCATTAACAATGACAATGTATAGCTGCATGTGACGTAACACTTCTTTACTATAATAATTCCTGTATGAAGTGAGAACGAAGAACATCATTGTAAAGAGAGTTTCCTCGGTACCGTCAATTTACTAATAAATACAAATAAACAAAATATATAAGCTGTCTGCAATACTCTTTGAAATAAAAGACGAAGTTTGTGAGGCTACCGTATGCAAGAGGGGAAATAAAATGTTCTAAAATTTTGCTTTTGTTGCCCCCCCCCCCCTTTTGTATCCTAACTGACAGAATCAACAAAGGCCCCTCCCTATCATGCCTACTTTAGTCAAATGGTGGGACGCGATCGAGCACTAGTAGCGACTTGGGCATGGGGGGGGGGGGGGGGGGGGGGGGGCGGGGGGTACGTGCCCCCAATAATTGACATAACAATACAAAAAAGAAAAGGGTTATTTTGTTTTAATACGTGTGGTTTGCGGTTGCACTATGTATGAGGAGAGGATTGGTGAGTCCTGAGATGGACTGTTGGTATTCTTTCTAGCATAGTCCTAAAAAAGGACTGAGGTAGTCCTGGAAAGGACTGTTGGTATTCTTTCTTGAGCTTGTAGTTCTAATAAGAGCTACAGCGCCGGTATATATTGTAATGAGAGGGTGGGTGGTAGGAGGGGCTCGACGTTTCGAACAGATTGACTGTCCGTCGTCAGGAATGATTTTGTTTTAATACGTAAAGGAGTGGTCACACTGAACACGAATCCCCACGACTAGACCCGCGAATGCAGTACGCATTGGTACAAATCTATGGCAAGCCGTTTTTAACATTTATTCCTATTTCTTGATATCAATAATTGAATTATTGATATCAGTTTATTTCTTGATATCAAGTATTACCAATACAGAAAAGTATTTCTTGATATCAATAATGCATTTCTTGATATCAAGAATGCATTTCTTGATATCAAGAGTTCAATTTCTTGATATCAAGAATTGAATTATTGATATCAAGAAATAGGAATACATGTTAAAAAACGGCTTGCCATAGATTTGTACCAATGCGTACTGCATTCGCGGGTTTATTCGTGGGGATTCGTGTCCAATGTGACCACTTCTTTAAGGGTGCCCACAATAATGTGTGTGCCCCCCCCCCCCCCCCCCACCACCGGACCGGTCGACCTCGCTATACGCCACTAGGGACGGGCATGACAATGACAGGGTGTTTGGGGTGTGGATGCCTGATAAATATCACCATGATCACAGGCCTAGGAGAACAAGATCATCAGAGTTGTATCCTTCAATACTGAAATAAACGTCAAGTGACAGGGGTGTCGATCCGTTTTTGAGATTGGGGGGGGCGAAATTTGAAAACAAATTCCAGATTGACCTATGAGAGAGCTAAAAGCCCCACATTGGCATGCCCGGAAGTTTTATTATGCGCTCATTGAAAGTGTCTTGATGGCTCGAAGACCTGACTTTGGGGGCACCCACATTTGGGGACAATAATGGGGTCCAGGGGGCGGAGCCTCCGGAAGCTTTTAGATTTCAGACATTTTGCTCCTAGCATGGGTGTTAAAATTGTATAAAATAGTGAACCTACTCATAACGTATTTTTAAAGGGCATAGCGAGGAAAGACTGAGCCTTGCATGAGATGGATCCACGTGATCATGTATACTATAGAGCCATCGACATAGCCTAGGGCATTGGGCTCCAATGAAACTAAGCAAGGGCGTCAACAATTTCTCAAAAGTGTAGGGGAGACATTGCGAGGAAGCGAAGCGACCGAGCGGGAGAGGGTCTGGGAGGGGGTGTCCCCCTCCCACAGTATGGAGCTTTTGTATTTTGGGGCGTGAAATTGTTCGATTTGGTGCACACCTGAGACAGAAATTTCACGTAATATGAAGTATATAGGTATGGAACCAAACATACATAATGACAAAGGGAGGGGGACAATCTGCTCCTTTTTCAAATGTGGGGGGACATGATATTCCAATTTGATTTGCGTTCAGCGCATATGTACCGAGATTATTTTATTTTCTGTGAC